>QLNU02009154.1:0-20490 GCA_006491805.2 Dysdera silvatica
TTAGGTTTAATTTTAAAATTAGGTTATGAAACATTCTATTTTTCCCATTTGCCCTTGCTTACTCAGGCAGTATTTCTTGCATTGTTTTAATTTAATATCTGGCATACGTTCTCAGTATTGGTGTAATTTATTGTATTGTCATATTGCAATTTAGACAGATATTGTTGCTGAGCCGTTGATTTGATAACAACCTGTATTGATAAATCACAGCACCATAGCAAGAATATCAGCTAGACATTTATGTTTCTGTCCATGTGGAAACTTTCGCCATTTATATAACTGCATAGAATTTGTAGAGTAGTAGTTAGTCCTAATTAAATTTGTTACGTTTGTCTAAATTAGTTCTCTCTTTTTTGTGTTTTGCATCCCTATACTGATTTCACAGCCATTTGACAATATAGTATATCGTCTCCTTTTGTCACAAAGTCCTGATAACGTCATCAACTGCATGGAAAATCTTATACAATTTCATGACTGTTTAAAAAAAATACAGGTTCAGTAAAAACGGTTTTACACATCACGCGCGCGCGCGCGCATACACACACGACGTTAAAAATAGGGGAAAATACATCAATAAACGCAAATAAACGGGCTCCACTTAGGCAACTGCATTTGGAGAGAGGAATGTTCCATGCTCTGATTGGTTGCTTTTAACCTGAGGGTGTTGCCTATATATAAAAAAAAACTTTACAAGGTTAATATTGAGTTTTTTACAAAATTCATACTTGAAAACAAATTATTCGTACTTGTATCATAGACGGGGTAGTGGGGGGAGACCCCAATAACCCCGCTTTTGGGTAAATCCCTCGTTGTCCCTTTGGATAGACTTCGAGTTATGCCTGAATAGTTGAAATGTAATGACGTCATCATTCTAGGACACACCCTCATAGATCAGGTTGAAAGCAACCAATCAGAGCATGGAATATTCCTTTCACCAAACGGTTCTGTTTATACACACGAATTCTTTAGGTTAACAGAGCAGGCACATTCTGAAAACGTTCGATTTGAGTCTTTGTCAGAATACGTTTCGAAACTTAACTTCTTTTTTTCTTTTTCTTTTTTTTTTTTTTTTGGCGAAAGACATGTAATAAGTGTGCACTCTTTCTACAAATTTGGAGAACATCCTATCTTCCGAAGAGATGGTCCGTTCTCCTAATGTGAGCAAACGTAAAATCAGAGAAGCATTACGCAAAATACATTAAATATTAGTGATAACGTTATGGAGCAAATTTTCGTGTGAAGCATAATAGAGTATGCAGATGTTTTTTTCAGATGGATACACGTCACTGTCTTATTTCTGCCAATAGTTGGCGCTGCCTACAGGCATTCGACAGTAATGTGCAATGACAACACTTCGTGTGTACTTGTGCGTATCAGCGAGCACTAAGAAAAGAAGACGCCGAACCTATTCTCAACACGGAAAGTTATGTCGCCTGTTTTCCGCCATGTTGTCAATCTCAAGTCCATGTAAACGAATGCAGGAAACAGAAAGGTGCTTCTGTTTTGCATTCGATGCCTTATTAAGAAAGGCAACATCTATCTGAAACGCGTCGATACACTATATCAAACATAAAAAATGCTGTACAAAATTGTTACTGATATTTAAGAGATGGGAGCGTTTTTCATTTTCAAAAAAAGTAAAGAAGCTTACCCTCTTTTGAGGCAAGTCTCGCGGCTGACATTCTTATCCGGATGACAATCAATATGGATTCCAGCACTGAAAATAAAGATAAATCGTTTTTTTCATTGGTTTTCAACTAGATGCTTAATCTAGCAATCATGTTGTCAGCGAACCGGTTGTAAAACATTTGATGTTATTCCAGATTACAGTAACTTTGGCGACTTTTCTAAACTTTCCATCATGGTGGACGCCACGAATCCGCCATATTGAAAATTACGATTATTCGTGGATTGTGTTACTATAATCTGCAGAAGTTAACGTAATCGGGAATGGCGCCAAACATTTTACAATTTAATGAAACCTTCGTTAAATTTTTGGTAACCCACTTAGTCCAGACAATAGGGGATGGAAAATTCATGGTAGTTCTGAAAATACGCTTGTTTTATGTTTTTTGGGTCGCTGATTCCGAATTTTAAACGTCCCACCAAAAATTCCCCCCGCAACCCCCAAATTTTGAGAAGAAAAAAACAAATCGTGTTTTTTATAAAAAGAAAATTTTTCTTTGTTTTGTTTTTGTAAAAAATACCGAGAAATTCGGAAAGTAGACAAAATTTGCAACAAAAAAGGTTATATGACATTTTGACGTAGGACTACATGGGGAGGCGCTAGCGTGCCTCGGATCACGGGCATCTGGGCCTGATGCGCTAAGTTACGCAACTCCGTTTAAGCATCCACGTCGTTTACGTTCGCTTTCCTATCTCTCCTCCCCATCTTTTTCTTCAAAACTCTCACTCCCCTCATTCTTTCTCTTTGTCAGCACCTGGAATTCCCCAACCCCATACCTCTTCCCAAAAAAAAAAAGATACAAGAGAACGAAGAGTGGGGAAGTACTTTCCATTGTAAAACCCTGGAAACAGGGCGATTTCTTTTTTCAGTCAATGTTAAAGATCGAAATTTATGATAAAAACCTAGAAAATGCATACGTGCAATAATCTTACAAGGCAGTTGAAACATGATTTAATAGTTCTCAGCCTAATTTTTATGCTGAAGTCTAACCGAAAATAAGAATAACAGAGATGTATTTGTTGTTCTTATTATTTATTTCATTTGTACTGTAACGTCTTTGCTTAAGATCACAAAACAGCTTCACTATAGAAAACACGTAAAATACTAAATTCCAGAACGGAAGATTTTAATCTTTATTTTACTTTCGAAAACATCTCTTCTCCGCTCAAAAACCAACTCTCAGTCTCAGAGACTCAAAAACTAAACCATTATACAAAGAATTAACTTCTTGTTCTTTTCTTTCCTGGTGCACACAAAACAACAACAAAAAACTATTTTCTTCTCGGTACATTATTACTCAAATATAAAAGTCAATAAAGACCACTTCGTATTATTAATGGAAATTCTCCCTCATCTGAGGGTGAGGTTTTTTCAGTTTTGCTTTTAGTATATATATATAAAAAATATGGAAAAAAAAAAGAGATGAGAAGAAAAAGAAAAAAACTCAAATGCGTATGTAAAACATACAGTTCACTTTTGCCACCGAATTTAGCCAACTCTTGGCATCGTTTTAGTTTGTTTATTAGTTTAAACCCATATTTAACTACTGAGCCCTTTTCCACAGCCAATGGCTCGCTCCAATTTTCATGCAACAAGGTTAGTGAAGTTCTCAGTTGTTTTCCACGTACAAGTTCCAACAGACAAATCAGTACTTTCATGGGTTCGCAGAGCAAATGAAACACCATGGACATGCAGCTACCAATCAGGTCCTGCTTCAAAACATAACACTCGTAAAATTCGTCCAAGGGCAGGAAGGAAACGCTCAACAAGACCACTCCGGAAATGAAGAACAAAATTATGTGTTACTTTAATTCCGAATCGTTCCAGGAATTCTGCAGTTAGCGAACTCACAAATGAAATTCCTCGGTCATACTGTAGTTCCCCTGGAAAGCCTAGTCCACTAAAAATCTGCAACAGTGAATCAATCACCGAGGCTGAACTGATAGATACCTTTCACCGCCATTGCATCTGGGAACCCCGAGGACAGACACATGGCTGAAATACGGCACCGCTTCCCAGTTGTAGTAGTAGGCAAGGGACCACAAGCATCCACATTTATCTTAGGAATAACCTCTTCTATTATAGGTACTAGTTTCACTTTCAGTATTGATACCGCGTCTTCATCTTTATCTGATTCACGTGGCAAAATTTCTTTATCATCATTACATGTACTTTCAATTTCACTCTCAACAGAACTTCGGGCCTCTTCATTGTTCAACACCTTTTGATGGTTGGCATTTACTATTTGTCTTTCTCTTTTCTTTTGTTGTAATATTTGAACCGCATTCGAACTTCGTATTACTGTTTCCCAATTTGCCCTTCTATCTGTAATCAATTGAACGATTCTATTTCCCAATAAATATCGTCCCTGATCTTTTTGCAAGTTCATTTGAGGAACATACCTTTGTTCACTCGTCAATGAAATGATCTTTCATTTCCATCGGCACGCATCGTTTCAGTTGATCTGTGATCGTTAAGTCGAATTCACTTCTTACAACTGCTGCTTTGGTGAAAAGGCGACCAAATTCGCTTGTGTCCTTTTAAAGTCCGCTCGGACATTTTCATAGTCATCCAGCCTTGTTGCAAGTTCATTGAGGAACATATTTTGTTCACTCGTCAATGAAATGATCTTTCATTTCCATCGGCACGCATCGTTTCAGTTGATCTGTGATCGTTAAGTCGAATTCACTTCTTACAACTGCTGCTTTGGTGAAAAGGCGACCAAATTCGCTTGTGTCCTTTTAAAGTCCGCTCGGACATTTTCATAGTCATCCAGCCTTGTTGCAAGTTCATTTGAGAAACGTATCTTTGTTCACTCATCAATGAAATGATCTTTCATTTTCATCGGTACGCGTCGTTTCATTTGATCTGTGATCATTAAGTCGAATAACTGGTCATGTGTGGTAATGCCTAACCCAGTGACCCACTCACGAAAATAATTTCGGAGTTCATATGCAAAATTACTCCATATCGACTCCATATTTCTTTGGTTTCTAATAAACAATTGCCTGAATTTTTCAGGGCTTAACTTAAATTTTTTTAACAGCAACTTCTTTACGTGATTGTAATCGTCAGCATTCTCCGCTGGTTCTCTAGCTATTAATTGCGAAACATCTACCGGCAATAAGCCTAACAAATGTGATACCCAGTCTGTTTTCTTGAATTTAATCTTCTCAGCTTGCCTTCCATACAATACTAAATATAAACTAATATCTCCTTTTTTAGGGTCAAACTTGCGCATGAGCTGCTTTATATCAATCTTCTGTTTCGAGACCAGAGAATTCTCACCGACTTCGTGAAAGTTAATTGCTCTTCGTCCACTTCCAATTCTTAGTTTTTCCAATTCAAATTTCCTCTCATTTTTCTCTATCCTCATCTTTTTTCTTTTTTTCATTTTTCTCTATCCTCATCTTTCGTCTATCCTCTCGTTTTTCTCTTTCTCGTTCCTCTTTTTCTACTCTAGTATTAACTATATTGGTTAATAATTTTTTCACGAATTATTCTTCATAGTTCTAACTCTTCAAAATGACCCCTTTAAAATCCCCAACTTTATGATCGAAGAATATTTCTTCTCTTAATTCTTCTGCCAGAAACCTCAAGTCTTACTTTTTTTTTCTTTGGCAAGAAATGTCATTTTCTTTTCTGATTGTCTGGTAAACAGGAGTTCGATTGATTGATTGTTTGGCTTTTTTATGGCGCAAGAGCATCTGGGCTATACTGCGCCAAAAACAGGAGTTCGATATTCCGTATCTCGTCGGTGCCTCCAAATAAATAATAAAGCTACAACGTCTTTGATTAAGATGACAAAAACGTCTTCAGTGTAGGAAAAAAAAAAACACGTAAGAATACTAAATTTCAGAACGGAAGATTTTAATCTTTATTTTACTTTCGAAAACATCTCTTCTCCACTTAAAATCCAACTCTCAATCTCAGAAACTCAAAAACTAAACTATTATACAAAAATTAGCTTCATTTTCTTTTCTTTTCTCGTAAACGCAAAGCAACAATAAAAGAAACTCTTTTCTTCTCGGTACATTATTACTCAAATATAAAAGTTAATGAAGACCATTTCGCATTATTAGACGATGTCATAGTACAGATAAGGACCCCTGTTTTTGTGGAAGCTTAAAAATTTTTTTCCCTTAAAATTAGGAACATACGATAAATGCGAGCTGAATTTATGATTGTTACATCATAGATTGGAAAGGCTAAATTTTTCCCTACCAATGAAAAGTTTTTGAAGAAAGAAAAAGAAAAAACTGAAGGCGACTCTCTATTCCCAGGCAGGGCGTACATTGTACGTGCTCCCAACGGAAACTGTTGTTGTTGTCGCTCCCAACGAATGAGAGCAGAAGAAAAAGAGGAAAGGGATGTCAGTTGTGAATATACATGGCCAGTACTCCTAGAAGAGTCAACAACTATGCTCGCCACTGCGAGGCCGCACTGTGCGTGGAAGAAGGTGACAAGAGAAACAAAGGGATGCCTCAGAGCCGCTGAAACAGACAGGCCGGGAGGAAAACAACAATGGAACGTTGGAGATGAAAATATGACAAACCAAACAGGTCCTCCAGTTTACACACTCCGTTTTAAATGATAGGTTTTGTTCCATCAGACAAAACGCACAATAAAACGTAGGGTATAAACGGCCCTTTGCGGATTTTTTTTTTCCATTTAATAGGTGTCCTCTAACGATGGGTTTTACTGTATTGCATTTTAAGACCGTTTATAACTCTTGCAGAACTGAAAACTAATGATGTTTGGCGGCACTACATAGTCCGTTACCGATTTCTCTCCCCTCCTGAATTTAGTCGAAAATTGCAGTAGGTCGGCTTGTTACGCTGTACCCTCTCTGATGTCATACTTAGGCCGATCATGACAACTGGGCGAGTGCTGCCCCCCCTCTACATTTGCATTCAATGCTGGCTCGACAGTTTCGAATTTCAGGCTTATCTATGGTTTGTTTGGGTTTTTTTTTTGGTAGCGGGGTTGTGGGGGCAACCCCCAGACGGCATTCATTTAAGAAAAGTGCAGTGCCCAAAAAAACAAGCAAACATTTACAACATGGCGGCAAGGTACTTTGACCGTTGCCAGTCACTTTTGGCAACGTTGAAAAAAATTTCAGTAGGTGACGAACTGTGCAGTTTTACCTGATGTTTTTAATTGCACATACGGGCTTTAAAATAAAACAGTATAATTTTAAAAATATTTTAATTAAAAGCAAGTTAACTAAAAAGAGAAAAGTGATTCCAATGACATCGTCTTACTTTGGGTGGAAACGTATTCCTGTTCTATGGTTCGCTTTGACGAAGCCTGCTAAGGAAATACTAACCAAACATAAACAAACAAATACAAGTTTTAAGAAGTCCGCCAAAATGCCAGTTTGGCTTCGAAAACAAGAAGATCTCGCCATGGTGAGTATGTTCACGATATCTAACATGAAATTCGAAAGCTCTGGTTTATATATGAACGATAATTCCTATCTGCAATTTTATCATCTCATAATAACGTGATCGCATGAAGATCTAGCTTGTGCTTAGAAGAAGCTTATTTATCTAAAAACAAAAAACTATTATATTGTTCTCTAACATTTCATTTATTTGTCAAAAATATAAATTTTATCTATTTTTGTTATCAAATAGAAAATGCGTTTAATAAACGATAAGTTAAAAATAAGTTTGATTCTACACAATGGAAAATAAGCTAATGAAAAAATATATCTATTACATCCACCAAACACTTAGTGATAATTTTTCACGTGAATTTATCTTCGTGATGTTAACACGTAGAAATCATTCTCACAGGGATGTTAAAACGTAGAAGGCAAACTGTAGAAATCCAGTAGAACTAGTATGTTAATCGTTTTATACGAGACGTACATCCCCAGTTTGTAAACAAGTCCTAGACTGGAATACCCCAAGGAAAGAGAAAGAAAGATAGATCACAAAAAATGCGTGAAAAAAAAAATATGAGAGGAAATTAAAAAAGACGACAAAATGTGAGTAGGAATTGAGAGACCGACAAAAATCCATGGTAAGAGGAAACCTTTATTAAAGGCCTTAAATTCACCAAGAGATTAAAGAAAGACAATAGAAGACTTGTTTTAGCGAAGACATGGACAAGAAACCCGCTTTTCACAACCCCCCTCTATGAAGACAGTTCTACATTAGTAGTGTGCTAAATCGTTTAAGGATTAAATCATTGAATGAGTGGTGTCTCTTCGTAAACCGTTACAAAAATTTACGTCTTCGAAAATCAGCATAACATATAAACGATGTACATAAATACGCTACGACAAAACTAACCAAATTTAATTAGATATATTCATTATTATTCAATACTTCAGGTACCCACTCTAGATATACTTTGGGTGCAAAATCTACGTGTGAAAGTACCAGAACACAGGGCCGTAGCGTGCAAGGGTGCAACACACACAGTCGGCCGAATATTGGGGCGGCCAAATATTTGAAGCAAACATGATGAAAAAGAAATTTATATTTAAAATTTTTAAAAAAATATTTAAAACGTTGATTATTTTTTAAAGACTGTAGCTTCTATAGAAGCTACAGTTCAACTTTCACCCATGGTTGCATTTGGGTCGTCGCGTCGTTATAAATAGGCAAATCAGTCAATTCTCTGGACCCTCGTAAACCCACGTATTGAATAAAGCAATCTCTCCCCTCTGACCCTAATGAGTGCACGGGTGTATTATATATGAGATGGGAGTGCCTCATTTCAGAATGACCTCAACGTCCTTTGCGGTCACTCCCAGGATCCACGTACTGTAGATCAATTCCAGCTAATGCTGGTAGCCAGGGGCGGATTTATGATACGAGGCGTCCTGGGCACAACGATTTTTGGCGCCCCCTCCATTGGCGTAACTAGGGGGTGCCAACCCCCAGAAAATTTCTTCTAAGCATTGAGGTATCGGGTTCAGCCCCCTTAGGAAAAAAGTTAGCCCCCTAGACATCGAAGCTAGTTACGCCCATGTCCTCTCCCGCCATACTGGCAGAAACAAATAAAAGTCTGCCGTTCAGCCCCCTCAAATGCGACGAAAAATCGAGAAGGATAGAGAAGGAGAGGACATTTATGATTAGCCTATCTTATGTGTGTGTGCATTACTATAAGATATAATAATATTTGCATAAAGCAATTTAGTTTATTTGACGATGTTTTTTGGGGGGGGGGAGCAGGGAGTAAGAGCAGATACAGAACAAAGTTTCAGGGAGAGGGGCGCAAACCTTGAAAATTTCAAACTTTGCGCCCTCAGGAGGCGTTGTTTCACGCAATTTTTCAGAATTTCAGATTTATAAAAAAGGGTTGAGGGCGCCTTCTCGGGGAGGGCTAAACGACAGAATTCTACGGTAAATGAACTGTAATTAACGAAAATCGGCTGTCCCTTGCGCCTCTAGAAATTTTGCGCCCTTGGCAAGTGCCCAACGTGGCCATTCATAAATACGGCACTGCAGGGCCGGATTTAGGGAAGGCGCCTTGGGCACAACGACTTTTAGCGCTCCCTCCCTTGCCGCACCAAGGGAGGGCTAACCCACTAGAAAATTTCTTCTAAGCACAGAGGTATACGGTATAGCCCCCTAGACTACGAAGCTAGTTACGCCTATGCCGACTTCCCTACACACACACTCTCTTCCGCTGTGCTAAATAAATAAAACTCTGTCCTTCCGCCCCCTCAAATTCGACGAAAAATCGCAGACGATAGGGAAGGAGCGACATTTATGGTTAGCCTACCTTATATGCATTATTATAAGATATAATAATGATATTTTTATAAATAAATTTAGTTTATTTGGCGACGATTTTTTTATGTATTGGGGAGGGAGCAAGGACGAATGCAGGACCATATTTCCGGGAAGGCGCAAAGCTCGAAAATTTCACTTGTAAATTTGATTTTAAGTATCTTTTTACTTGAAAATAATCATTTTTACTGTAAACTTGTTATTCTCAAGATGGAGTACGCCCCCTGCATCCGGCCTTGGGAGCACAGGTTGTTTCACGCAGTTTTTCAGAATTTCAGATTTAGAAGAAAAAGGGTGGAGGGCGCCTTCTCGGGGAGAGCTGATCGACAGAATTCTACGGTAAAAGATTTGCAATTAAAAAAAAAATTCCGCAGCCTCTTACGCTCCTACAAATTTTGCGCCATGGGCAAGTGCCCATTTATAAATCCGGCACTACTGGTAGCTACTAAGACAGAGAGGAGTCTTCTCCCTATTTAGCTCGCATTTGTAAAAGAAACTCAAATTTAAACGTGCAAGACACCGTCCAGACTTATCCATTATTTGATGAAAAGCATGGCCACTGAACAGTGGACAGATGAGTTTTATGGTTTTTTTCTATTATTATTATCTTATATATTTATTATTAATATATTATTTCATATAAATATATGTGTATAGAGAAAGGCTATTAGTATAACCAAACAGTACAAAGATTGAACAGTGTCTATCATGATACAGATGTCGTTGGATGAACCATAACAAGAGAAAAAAAAAAAAGGAAAATATAAAAGAAAAATTATTAAAAAAAATATGAAATCAATTTCTCAAAATCTGAGCCGTGAGTTAACTTTCGTATTTTAGGCATTAACGATAGAAACAGGGCCAGATTATCGCATAGATAAACATGACAGTATCTAGGGCTCGCTTTTTTTGAAGGGCCCGGCATGATGAAGACGACTCAACGCTTATAAGTGTAATTTGAGAATTAAATATAGCGCAAACTGAGAGAGGGAGGCAAAAAAAAAAAAATCGTATGGAAAAATATAAAGATTTTGCACCTTTCCTAAAAACAAACGGGAGAGCATTACACCTATGTCAATGCTAATTTAAACATTGAAAATTTTTCATAACATTGAAATTTTTTGTGCTATGTGGTTGACACATTTTGAATCTCCTTGTAAATGGCGCTGCGAAAGTCATAGAAAGTGTGCAGAGTTTTTTAATGCCGTTCAAGAGGTGGGGGGGGGTCCGTCTACAAAAAGGTGGAACGTTCTAAAAAGAAATATCAAAAGTTTCACTTTGAAACCTGTCTCTGAAACAAGGTGGAAGAGCAGAATAGATGCCATCAAACCGTTACGGTTTAAAGTATCAGGAATATGTGCTAATCTTATTGAATTATTGAACGAGCCAAATGTGGATGCAACTACACGTTATTTAACCCAATGTATCATTTGAAAAATTCAGGACTTTAAATTTATCTGTTCAGCCATAATGTGTGGTACGGCATTTTATCTAGGGTTATTGCAAAAACCGAAATCAAACATAACGACTTGCACTGATCTTTTAAAAAGTTTAATAAATTTCATTCAAGAAAAACGGTCCCATGCAGGATTTGAAGATTACAGGAACCTAAGTAAAGAATCAGCTCTGAGAGTACTTACGTAGAAACAAAATTTCCAGATATAAATACTGTTCGTTTAAGACAAAAAGTAGACACTTTGATTATTCTGGAGGTGAGAGACGATTTTTTAAATTAAAAATTATAAAAAATTATCTCAGGTCAATAATGAGCCAAGAAAAATTACAAGCGCGTTTTCCTAGACGCGCAAATTTTACGGTGAAACCGTATAAAACGCCGAGATAAAACTCCGACAATAAAAACCAATGGAAATGTTTTGCACATTCTAAGAAAACATTTCCATTGGTTTTCTATTGCTTGAAATCGAAAGACCGATACGAAGTGAAAAAATTTGGTCAACATGCAGGACCGAATTTCGCAACAACTGCAACAGATCACTTGAAGAAATGGACTCGGACATCCAAAGACAATTAATCTTTTTTTCAACAACAAAACTCTGAGCATTTTTATTTTTTTTACCTCAAGAAACTTGCAACTTGCTTATTTACCTGTTTAGTAATTATATTTTAGTGTTTTTCAGACATGAAGATGAAACGGAACTGATGGAGCAGACTAGCTCGACGATGTCCACCAAATAGGACCTCTTTTTTTTTTTTTTGCGTAGACTTTGCGACAAGATACCCATGTACTGAGGACAGGTGACTTGTTAGGAAGGCCGACTGTGGGCTGGGACGCCCTTCCCTATAAGAGTGTGTAAACAGTGACGCTTGCGCATGCGTGAAGTGGAAGTCGAGAGACGTGAAGCAACCGAGGTGGAAGTTGGACGCAGGGCAGCGACGCTTACCATGATATAGGAATATAGCGGAGATTAGCACCGCGACGATATACGTATGACGAATTAGGCCACCTTGTGTTATGTGAGATAACGTAGAAAGCGCGACGTTGTAATTGTGTGAAGTAGTTGCTTTATTCATTAAAGGACATAATATTTATCCATAGAGTTCTTCATTCTAAAGCATAAGTCCCACAAATCTTTGAAATGGCCATAGAATGAAAACTACTGGACCAAATATTATCAAACTTGGTAATAGCTTACAGGAGGTCATGGGATTTTATTTTCCGAATAAAAAATAAATAAATAAATAAAGTAAAAAAAAATAAATAAATAAAAGTTCAAAAATCGCTACCAACGGGAGTGGCGCTATATGCAATATTGTTAACCGAAATAAAAAAAAAATTAAGACATCGGTTTAAAATATTTTAATCGTTTCTAAAACGAAACTTTGTGGGGTTATGCAAATTGTTTATGGTGATAACATAAACAATTTGGCGGAATTGAAAGATGCGATACACCGACATGTCCGCAACATTCCTCCTGATATGCTAAGAGCTGCTGTTGAGAACGCAGAAATGCGATTTAACTTGCTTTCAGAAAATGGTGGACGCCATATTCAACATGCTTTGTAACACGTTTTAGAAACGATTAAAAACGTTTTAAAACGAAGTCTTCATGTCTTATTTCATTTAACAACGTTGCATACAGAGCCATTCCCGTTCTTTTATTATTTTTTTTACTTTATTTTTATTTTTTTACGGAAAATAAAATCCCATGACCTCTTGTAAGCTATTACCAAGTTTGGTAACATTTGGTCCAGTAGTTTTACTTTTATGGCCATTTCAAAGTGGAACTTTAATTATAAAGCCCCTATATAGAGAGAGAGAGAGGTTTCAAATATAGTAAAATTAGAATTGGAAAAAGGAATAATAAAGAAAAATATAAAGAAGAAATAACTGTGCAATTATCTAAGTCTAGCGCTCATTGAGCCACTGCTATATAATGGATAAGTTATAGTGAAAAATAGCAAATACATATATAAGATGAATAGTGCATGTAAAAAAAAAAAAGAAAAAAAAAAGGCGAGTTAGATGAATAAGGGTGAATAAAATTAAGGTAAGAGAAGAGATTAATATAAAATACAATATTCAAACATGCACACTGTTAAAGTGTTGGAATGACATGGTCATGCAAAAGACTCTCATAGCGTTTACCATTGACGGTACAGGTAACAGGACCCGCACGACCCATCTCCTCGAAAAAAAATGGCCCTACGATAAACAATGGTGTCAACCCGCACCACACAGTTACCTTTGTAAAATGAAGAGGTTCTAGTTCATGTGAGAACAGATTTTCCATTGCCCATATTCTGCAATTCTGAGTATTGACATGTCCTTGGAGATGGAAATGGGCTTCGTCGATCCACGAAATGTTCACACACCAGAGCTCGTCTCTTACTGGAATGCTGTGGTCACATTTTCTCCTGACGCCGAAGCAATTGGTTTCCTCCCTCTGCCAGATTTCACTTCAAAAGAACCTGTCTTAATCATTTTCTCATGACCCTTGGCAGATATCGGACCACAACCTTTTTTCATACCCTTTACTGTCCGGAACTTCTTCAGAGCTACTGGCGCACAGTCACCGTCCTTGTAAAAGAGTTTCACAAGCAGAGCGCGATGCTTCATTGAGAGTCATTGCGAGCTTCTCAGACGCTATATGAGGAAAACGCCATGTATCCTGCGTTTTTATTACAAATGCAATGTGTCATGCGCATGACATGTCCTTTATTTTGCATATTACTACGCTCAAAACGCCATCTAATGCTAAAATTTTTAACTTTTTTTTTTCTTATGTCATATCATTACCCCCGTCTCTACGAGTATATTCAGTTCAAATTTCATGTAATTTTGAGCAGTGGTTCTTTTTTCTACAGCTTTTTGAATGTTGAACTTTAATTATAATCACCCTATATTTTTTCAGATCTAAAGAGTGTGCCCCTTCCTTTGGAAGAACATTGTGCGGTACACGACGTAAATATGTGTATTGGTGGAGGCCATCCATAGGTATATGCAGGGGTAATCTTAGGAATCAGTCCCCACTCCCACCCTTTCGAAATTAGTTTATTATTTTCTAGTCCATCTGCAAAAGGTATCAGTGGTGCATCGGAAAAAAAAAGCCCTCTAGAAAGAAATTCCCGCTTACGACATCGATGCAAAAGGGACTTTGTTTTATTACTGCTATGAAGTAACATATGAGCAAAAACAAAAGTATTTTGAATTGGGGGAGAAGTTTGGGAGGGGCGGCCGAATGTCACGCCCCGGCCCTGTAGCCAAGATGAAGGGGCACCCAGGGGTTGTTCTATATATATATATACAGTTGGTTACAAAAGTATTCGGCCACCTAACATTATTCGTAACTTTTATGCTTAAAAGTAGTAAATCTAGTTAGTAACCAAAAAATCTTTTTATGCAACATTTTATGTTCGTTCTCTAACGTTATGTGCACAAATAAAAATAAAACAAAAAATACTCGAAAATAGCGACTTCAAACAACACAATGCATTAACTGAGTCACACAAAAGTATTCGGCCACCTGCCGTATTTCTTTGCTATACTTTTCCATATACTACTGTATATGCAAATTGTAATCATAAGTTTGACATTAGATGATGTTTATATAAAGCCAATAAAAAAACCTCGTGCGTAGTGAAAAAAATCATAAAATCGAGCTTTAAAATAGCGAAAATACGAGAGATTAGTTTATGTGAAGAAAATTATTATTAAATTAAAAAATTAGATTTTTTTTCTCAAAGAGATATTAAGAAAGTGACTGGAATTCCGCGTTCAATAATGCAAAGTGTATTAAAAAGGTGCCAGTAGGGATATCTAATAAATAGACGCCGAACTGGACTGTTAAAAGTTGTAACTGATCGTGAAGAGAAGAAACATCCGATGCGTCAAACTAAATCTTGTTGAACCAACATGGGAAATTTGTTCTATAGTTAAATCATTTTCTGAAAAAAAAATGTAAGCTTTAAAATAGTTTGTGGAACACTGCGAAATAATGGATATCGTGAAAGACGTGCCGGAAGAAGCTCTGAGTAAAAAGAGAGAGAGAGAGACTGGATTTCTGCAAAAAAAAAATTACGGTATCAATTATCAAGTTTTCTGAACATCATTAATTTTAGTGATAAATCAATGCTTGCGATATTGCACAGGCAAGAGTAAAATTGTATGGAGTGGGAAGACCAAATCGGAATTCGATCGACGTAATCTCCGTGCTACTATCAAATACGGTGGGGACTGTATAATAGCCTAGGGATGCATATCAGCGAATGGGGAAGGTATATTTGAATTTATTGACAGATAAATCAACATGTATACATTTGTATTTAAAAAACAATTGAAAAAGACTGCCGATAAATTGGGAATCAAAGACAGGTTCGTGTTCCAACAAGACAGTGGTCCTAAGCATACCATTTTTAATATAAAGCCATGATTGCTGTATTATGTACTCAGACATCTTGAAACCCACTTCAATCGCCTGATTTGAAACCTATAGAACATTTATGTGGGGGAACTGAAAAAAATCACTTAATAAAATTGCCATAAAAAATAAAAATAAACTGAAATTGCATCCTCAAAGGGAGTGGGACAAAATTGACTCTGATTTGACCCAAAAACTGATCAATTAAATACTTTCGACACTGAAAGCAATAATACTTACAAAAAGTCAAGTAAATACTAGAGAAATAGTTTTTTATTTTTAATTTATATTTTCACTTTTCGGTAGGTGGCCGAATACTTTTGTGTGACTCATTTAGTGCACTATGTTGTTTAAAGTCACTATATTCGAGTATATTTTGTCTATCTTTATTTTTGTATAATATTAGAGAATGAATATCAAATATGACATAAAGACTTTTTGCTTATTGACTACATTTAATACTTTTAAGCATAAAATAATTATAAAAAATCTTAGGTGGCCGAATACTTTTGTGACCAACTGTAAGAAGCTTGATGGGGCAACTAGGGCCAGGCCACTGCTGTCCCTGGCTTGTCTACAGGCTAGAGTATGTGTGTATATATATATCATCATCATATTCAACCATTATCTATCCACTGCTGGATGAAGGTCTCTCCAAATGCTTTCCACACAAGTCTATCCTGGGCCATTCGTTTCCACGTCACCCCAACCTGTTTTCTTATTTCATCCACCCATCTAGTTTGAGGACGTTTTCTAGGTCTTCGGTGGTCTCTTGGAATCCAGTTCAGAATTTCTGTTGTCCATCGTTGATCAGTTCTTCTTGCAATATGCCCAGCCCATCGCCATTTCAGTCCTTTTACTTTAACAATGATGTCCTCTACTCTAGTTTGCTCTCTCACCCAAGTGTTTCTTTTTCGATCTCTCCTAGTTATTCCAAGCATGCACCTCTCCATGCTCCTTTGCGTTGTCTGTAACTTTCGTATTGCTCCAACTGTTAGACTCCATGTCTCTGATCCATAAGAGAGGACTGGCAATACACACTGGTTGAAGACCTTTCTTTTTAGACACAAAGGCAATTTCCCCTTCAGGATAAAACTGTTTCTTCCAAATGCACTCCAGCCAAGTTTAATACGTCTGTTGAGTTCTTTCATAATGTTGCCATCCATTGAAATCAGCTGGCCAAGGTAAATATATGAATCAGCAATTTCTAGCTCAATGTTGTCAACTTGTATTTTTGTTTCCTCTACAAAATTATTGAACATGATCTTAGTTTTTTGTAGGTTCATCTTGAGTCCAACTTCTTTACTTCTAGTTGAGAGCTCCTGTACCATGTCTTGGAGTTCTGATGGGTTCGTTGAAAAAATAACAATGTCATCAGCAAACCGCAGATGATTTAAATATTCACCATTTATTTTTATTCCCTTGTTATTCCAATTTATCAGCTGAAAAATCATCTGTAAAGCTGAAGTAAAAAGTTTTGGAGAAATGGTATCTCCATGGTGGAAATCAATCTATAACAATATTTTACCCCTTTCCTTAACTTTTCAGTCAAATTAAAAATTTTATGCAATGCTAATCACCAAATGATTACAATTGCAACAACATAACGTTAGAAGAAAAACATATGAAACATCCTGCCAGGGCAGCGGTAATAAAAGACTGTGATTGTGACAAAGCTCACCACTGTAGATAGCACACAGAAGCTGAAAGGAGTCATAAAAATAATCTACATATGTATAAGCTTTGATATATCCATATGGGCTGATGAATATTACGAAGTTCAAGGGTCATGGAAGAACTTCAATACATCCATGTTCATGATAAGCTGACCTGTCTATCCATTAAAAACATTTTTCCTCTAACAAATTAAACATAGTTAATATTTTCATTTATTTTAAATGTTTAGTAAGTGAAATAAAAACATTTATAAACAGCTGTGTGCTTTATTCACCATATACGATTCTACAACATATTGTGAAGACATATAAGAATCAGACCCTTTACAACTGAATCATTTCCTTAACGATGAGCATAATGCAAGCTGTTATAGAGCGAGCCTCGACTTTTTATCGGTGTGTATACAACTAGATACACTTTATAGATTCATCATTCAAAATACAGCACAATGAAACATAATGTACATATTTAATTTGGGTTTGAACATTTAACATGTCAGGACGAAATGAATTGTGACTTAATGTGAAACGGAGGCATCTTCTGAACCAAAAAGGTATAGCTTAGTAAAGGTCGCCCCTTGAAAAATCTTGGCTTTGACTTCTTCTGGCATGTGCCTCTTCTGGTCCATACAAATTACCTAAATTTCGAGCCACAAAATTCCAATATTCTTTTCTAACTGAATCATGCTTTTTAGCCAGTTGATCACACAGCTGTAAATAAAAAATAATAATGTCATCAACAGAAACCATTGTCTACTGTCTAAATGACACCACATATTAATAGTTTAGGAGAAAGGACCTTGAGCTCACTAGCTGATGATTAACCAACTGGACATACAAGTTAACAAGAACAACCTGACCAAAAATAACATGAGAACTGTCACAGGTGATGTCACCCTTCTGCAAAAGGATCAACAAACTTGACATCTTAAACTTCAGTAATCAGATGCTTACACAAGAATTCTAAACATAGCACACCATGAGACAATACATATGACAATTTTATTCTTAATATTTCAGTTCCTAAACACAGATAACTATCAAGAGAGAGAGATCTATGGTCTAGACCAGTGGTTCCAACCTGGTAACCGCATGAGTCCAAGCGTGTGTGATGGGTCATTATTTTTAAAAATACTTATAAAATTATTATTAAATATTAAAATTAAATATAAAAATGAAATTGATAGTACATTTGTAGTATTTTACAATCTGATGGAACTTCAGAAAACGGTTCGTATTAAAAGTAATTCGTTTTAAGCGTGTTCGTCTTAACGAGGTTTGATTGTATTATTATTAGATTTTATTATTTCTTTTTCTGTTTATTTATTTATTTTTACTAAAGAACGATTGTACAAACACATTTCCCCTAAAAGAGACTCGGCTCCCATTTTCATTAAGGTCATGCAGCCAACTCTTGAGAATTTTTCAAAGTGGTCCGCGGCTTAAATTGAGTCGAGAACCACTGGTCTAGACATTGATCATGTGAATATTATAATTGCCAACTTCTAAAAAGTGAAAAATCTATTGTCCTGGCCTATGGAAAAGTCTATTGGACTGGCCATGGCCACGCATGGCCAGTCCACAGCAGATTGTTCGTATTTGTGATCGTTTACATATGCACGAAAAGCTAAATGAATATGCAGCAAGAAAAGGAGGTATTAAAAAAAAAACCTATTTTAAAACAAACAGTAATCTTGAAATTCGCAAATATAAAATACATGAAAATAAATATTATTATTAAAAGAAATTGGGGATTTTAAAGATCTTCAAAAATCAAAAGAATTTTTTTTTTCAACTGGTAGATAAAAAACTGAAGAATTCTGGGTAAAATGGAAGGATTTGCATGTACAGTACACAAATTCTGTACCTCTACATTTCCTGTTCCACCCCCTCCCCCTACCTCTCCTAAGTGATTTGAGTCAATTGCATCCAATGATTTCAAAAGCTGTGATTATAGAAGTCAAGAAACTTACAGATATTAATAATATATTGTTGTAAAAATATAATATGTTTAAAAAGAAATTAATTGTATATTCATTAAAGAGTTTGTGCACTAGAGGATTAATAGGGACCTCAGCTGGTTCAATTTTATAATCTTTACTGGAGACCCATCGTGGGGAAATACAAATTTTGTCTGTTCCATACTTCGTGAAATGTGTTATTATATTTAAATTGAAGGCTTGCAAAAGGGTTGCTGGTATCTAACTGGAAGGAGACCCACACGCTGAACGTATGTGACGATGTGTGGAACCGGCCAGGCCAGTAACCTAGTGTCCTACCCCGCCTTCAAGTGGTGCAGGCTGAGCTTTCTATTTATGTGGCAAATTAATATTTGCTGCACGGATAGAAAGGCGGAAGGGGAGGGCTAATTCACCAACCCGTCTAGCCAGCGTGGTGAAATTATGGCTAATTCCTCCATTATGTTGACACACCAGAAACCATGGCCCCTAGTCTCCAGGTGCTGGAGTGCTCCTGATCAAGGCAGCGGTCAGTGTGGCATGAAAGCAGGGGGTGCTAAGAATCACTGGAATGGCCCAGGCTGCCGTTTGTTATTGACCTTGGCTACGTTTAATGGACGATCCCTTGCTTCTGAAGCAAAACTTCAGGAATTGGAAGAAGAACTTGACAAGATCAAATGGGACATTGTAGGACTCAGTGAAGTTAGAAGAAAAGGTGAAGAGTTGGTGGAACTTAAAAGTGGACATTTGTTTTATTATAGAGGAACGGAAACTGGAAGAACAAGTGGTGTTGGCTTCTTAATCAACAAAAGAATTAAAGACTGTCTTCTGGAAGTTGAAAGTACATCAGATCGAGCAGCGAGGCTCGTTGTTCAACTAACCCAGCGATACCAACTTCAAATAGTACAGGTATATGCACCAACATCAAGCCATACCGACGAAGAGGTTGAAGAATTTTATGAAGAAATCAAAGAGTTACACACCAAAGGGAAACAACATATCAAGCTCATCATGGGGGATTTCAATGCAAGAATTGGACAACAGGAACAAGGAGAGACATCGGTTGGTAAATACGGATATGGGGAAAGGAATGAACGTGGCGATCAACTCATCGAATTTGCAGAAGCTGAAAATCTTAGCATCATGAATTCATTTTTTAAGAAGAAACCGCAAAGAAAATGGACATGGAAACACCCAAATGGGGGAACTAGTGAAATTGACTATATCCTGGCAAACAAGAAATCAATTATTGAAGATTGCAGCGTACTGAACAGATTTAATACTGGAAGTGATCATCGAATGGTGAGATGTAAAGTGCACTTAAATACTAAATTAGAACGACAGAAGCTCATTAGGAAACAAGTAAGTAAGAGGGTGGATTTAAAGAAATTAAAAGAAAATACCGAGGCATTCAAGTTGGAATTAAAAAATCGCTTTTCTGCACTGGAAGGACTTATTGAAGAAGTTGACATCTCAGAAGCAAATGAAAACATTGTTAAGACAATAGTTGAAACTGCTGGGGAAATTGGTGGTGTAACC
>QLNU02009154.1:25639-66313 GCA_006491805.2 Dysdera silvatica
GGATAGACTTGTGTGGAAAGCATTTGGAGAGACCTTCATCCAGCAGTGGATAGATAATGGTTGAATATGATGATGATTTAAATTGAAATTCAAGACTGAATGCAATATGCAACCCTTATGACAAATAAAC
The DNA here is from genome assembly GCA_006491805.2 of Dysdera silvatica. NCBI lineage: Eukaryota > Metazoa > Arthropoda > Arachnida > Araneae > Dysderidae > Dysdera > Dysdera silvatica. The sequence continues at coordinate 25,770 of QLNU02009154.1, forward strand.
ATAATTATTACGTCACTGGGATTTTGCCATTTATTTTGAATTTAAAAAAAAATATATATATATGCTGCATTACCTTTTTTTAAGATCTTAAGCAATAATCGAATTACTAAAACTGCTCATTGCAACTGCATACAACTGACTACATAAAGAGGATCTAAACAAATCTCATAATTCGACAGAGCACATACTCATTACTATGTTTTCACGCACACCTAAAGTTCCCCCTTGCCCTCAATGCCAACCAGATCATTATAGAAGCAAAATTGAAAAATGAGTTATTTACTTCCAATGCTCTTTTACAAAGTTCTTCGTCATCTCCAGACAGTAGTCTTTCTTCAATGATGTCAATAATGAATCCTAATAAGTACGGTGAGCGGGAACCAGACTCGTAAAGTGTTTCCACATATTCCGTCACAGCGGGAACCTTTGTGAGCCCTTTGTCCATCAAAATGCTACAACCAACAAGAAATTTCATATTTAGTTTCCGTTTCTCTGCATGAAGCGAATACATTAACACAACAAACACATTAAAACAGCTAAGTAAACAGTGTATAACTTACTTTAGGAGGGGTGGGGGGAGTGTACAATTAAAAATGTTCCAAAAATATCATTTCTCTTTTCATAAATATGCGGCTTTGATTGATCTTGTATAGCATAAGAACGGCAAAGGTTATCCTGCACCAAACAGGGTCAAGTTTTACATCAGTTTGCGTAAAAAATTAGACATTATACAAAGCTATATATATATATATATATATAGTTTTGCTATATCTCAAGTGGTATAACCAAATTATGATCTAAATTATCTAATGACTATAAATGGTCTTTTGTGTTAAGGAAATGTCCTCCCGTTATATCATTGTGTGATCATTTTTTACAGCAAAATTTCTAGCTGCTTTCATTCATCGGAGCTTTCGTAATACTATCTAAAATACAGCCACACGAAGGAAAAACAAACAAACACAAATTGTATTTCTTTCCAAATACCTAAACAATCAAAAGTCAATCAAAACATCAATGAAGCAAATTTTCTGTAAAATTACTCTATTGCAAGAACAGTAAAGGTCATGTTGCATTGAGATCTAGTTTTTTGAGGCCTCCAAACCAAGGCTCCCAAAGGCACTAAACGACCCCAGATAGAAAGGTACAGAAATGGCACAAATTCCACAATACCGCTAGAAGTAAAAACCCAGGTGAATGGTACAATAGATGAATGTATTACCATCACACCACCATAAAACAGCAGACCTAAATTTTATGAAGAATTCCAAGATCTTAAGGCCTATGCAACCACTCCCTGGACTACGGCGAATAGTTAATCAGTAAGCTTTTCCCACCTCCCCTTCCGAAAAATAGAGATTGTATATAGACATTCCTTTATGTTTAAGGAATATATATATATATATATTTACACTAATGAAAATGTATACCTTTCTGTGTTGAAGAAAACAAGATATCCCTTTGTGTCAAAGGAATATAAGAGAATTTTGATAATCTCTAAATTGACAAATATTCAAGTTGGTGAGTAATATATATATTATTTGGGGATATATCTAATGTGGCATATGATATATCTAATATATCATATTATTAGATATGATATATCTAATTTGGCACACTTACCCTCTCAAATAATTCCAAGCGCTTTCATTCATCGGAGCTTTCGCGATGCTATCTAAAGTATATCTACACAGAGAAAGGAAAACCAACACAAATTAAATTCTCCAATAACTCAACAATGAAGTGCCAAGTTAAACGTCAATGAAGTAAACTTTGTACAGAATTACTTGATTTCAGAGCTAAGGTTTTCTGAAAGTTTATCGGTAATGTTGAGGATGAAATATCGCTGATTCCATGCTGAGTTATTTCTGATGTCGTTGTCCAGCAGTTTGTTAATAAACTCCATTTCCCCTTCATACATCTGAAATTTTCGAATCGTCCACTGCCTGTTAAAATGAAACATTTCTATTACTGCGCTAAATGAATACCAATATCCTCAGGGTGTCAACGATTTTAATCATGCAATTTAAAAAAATCCACGGCATTTACCGTCCTGTCCAAAACCTCCTTATGCTGAACTGTGTAAAAATAAACACTAATATAAATTAATATAAATAACCATATGTAAAAACATTAAAATTGAAAGTGAATTATGTACACACAGTTATATTAATTGATTTTATATTACCAAGTTCAACATATGGATGCAGAATGTATCGTGTTATTGTTAGATTTTTCATATATACAGTCATATGATATATATATATATATATATATGCTGATGACAGCCACAATGTTACATTTGAAGAAACAGAATTTTGCATTAAGTTGAGTATTGGGTTTATTTTAAAAAATTTGCATCTGTACTATAAAAAGTGAAAAGTAATATGAAAATGAAACAAAAAACAAAAAAAAACTGCAAACACTACGGAAATAAGTATGTAGTACAAGAGAAATATTAATAATCAACTACAATCGGCCCTCTTAACATCCGATAACACATAACCAGTTTAGCTGCTGTGTTTGTGCCTAGACGATTTCTGAGTTTTGAATGTATTACTCTAAAGTTGGAAAATATTCTTTTAATCAATGCAGAACTTGCAGGCCATGAAAGTAAGAAAACAATGTTTTGTACAGTCTTCCGAAAACCCTTCTATTTCTAGAATTTTTCCTGCTGCTGTCCACAATGTGACTGGACAGATACTTCTTCCATGCTTTGAAGTAGGTAGGAGGAAAAGGCACAACTTCAGCTTCATATGCAATCAAAAGGTGAATGCTGTTGGGATATTTGTTTACTAACCATGAACGTGCAACTTCTTTTTGATTGGTAGATGGACCTTCTCCCTTATATTTTGGATATAGCAAATAGGCCCGGAAATGGAAAGGTTTCATGGCAAGATCCATTCGTTTTGTAACATCTTGAATGCAGGGCTATAAAGACTCTTCTTTCAACAACATGAGCCATGTATGACAGGCTTCACGAATGGTAGTGTTGTCTTTTTGCAAATAGTCCAGTGAAACAGCAACTGGTTTCAGTTGTTGCAATGCATTTTTAGCCTGTTTATATAAGTTAAACTCATTTATAAGAGTGGTTATGTCTTTGTCATTTTCATGTTCCTCAACTATTTTTTGATATGCTTCTCTATTGTGCAGACAAGTTTCAATACAAGTCAGTTGTCTCTTCCGTCTTATATCATTTGGCAACTGGGGCTTCAGTGAATTATTAATTGCATTATGCAATGCACTAGGTATATGGTCGTTGCGGAAAAAATTTTGAACCTTCACAATGTTCTTTATCACTGAAACTGGCGTTATATCCCCCCCCCCAGTAGGTTTAAATAATGAGCACTGCATCCATACATCACCAAACTATTGCCTTTCTCACACAGAAGTTCCTTTGCTCTCTCCGTAACTCTAGCATTATCAGTGACCCCAGCCTTTACATTGCAATTATATTCATTCTTTGCAATAGCTGATTGTAGAACATCTCTGTGATATTGTGCATTTTATGTAGGAGCACCTGGTTCCACTGCATCCAAAAAATAAGACTTCCCCTCAATATGAATACAAGTTGCAATAATAGAATCGTTGTGTATGCTACTCCATCTTCAACCATGATGACTTGATTGCCTTTGATAAGTGTCTTGGTTCCATTTGTAATTTCTGCAGACACTATGTCCAAAAGTTCTTCGCCTAACACTTTACAACTTGGTGGACTATATTCTGGGCGCAGAGCTGAAACTAATTCTTTAGAAGTATGATGTTCTAATGCAGGAAAGGCAATATTATTTGCCTTAAAAATTTGGCAAACAGTAAATTCAAATTTTCTGCAGTTCTGTGACTAGCTTTTGAAATATGCGAATTTAAACACCGTTGAGTTTTAATCTTTTTTGGTGGCACCATAAATCTACTTTCATTCTCTTCTTGGTTGCTTTGCTTTCTTTTTTGTTTTACGGCTCAAAGACTACAGTGGTCATGCTGCGCCGGGACCTACTGTTTTCCGAGGAATCCGAACCTCTTAAGGCCTAGGGAACCAAACCCCGGACTACAGTGAGCAGTGCGATCTTTATGAGATCTCTGAGTAAGCGTTCTTTTTGCACTGCTGGGAGTCGAACCCGGATTAGCGGCGCACTAGGAGAACGCGTTACCACACTGCGCCACCGCAGGGCCTTCTCTTCTTGGAGTTCTAGGTTAGATGAAAGATGATCTACAGTTTTTGGAGAATCTGTATTACTTACAGTTCCATCTTTATATGTCTTTTTGGCTTTTCAGGATAAAATATGTTTTTTCAATCTACTTTTCCCCAGTTGAACATTTCCACAAAATTTATATTTGGCATATTTACTATTACTTCCTAAATTTTCCAAATTTTTGTACTTAGAGAAAATGCTGCCACACTCTATCTGATGGTCTACCACCCTTGTTCATTTTCAATTCAGCTTTTGTACTAAAATGATATTTTCTTCCTCGAGTTTCAGTCACCGTAAATATAAAATGGCATTGTTTACATGCAGTTAATGGTCAACTATTTCTAAAGGACAAAGTGGTGTATGTTTACTATATATATAATATTTCCTTAATCTAATATAAAGGAACATATTCAAATCACAAAATATTTTCAAAACTATCATTTTGCTAGGACCAGATACAATGAATTAAATGCCATAGGATTGAATCTAACTAGAAAAGTGAGTTGGAATTGTGTGTGAGATTATTTGGAGAGTTTATTAAAAAGTGGCCAATTTTAATGCAAAGAGTTGAAGAAAATGAAGACGTACATCACAGTGTTTACCCAAATTCTGTTTTAAACTTCCCTGACTTTTCCAGGTTTCCAGACCAAATCTTAATCGATTTCCAGTCACTAATTACAGTACTTTCTTTTTTTCAAGTTGTAGTTAATATTTGGCAAACATTTTCTCCTGAGAAATATATAGGCTTAATAATTTTATATAAATTATATTAGTTTTGGTGCAAAATGGTAACTTTTGGAAGAAGTTTAGTCAAAAGTATAAGTTTTTCAAATTTTTCAGTAGGCAATGTGGTATGAAAAGCACAGTTCAGGTAAATTATTTTAATAAGTTATTTATTATAACAATGAATTTCAAATTTCCCTGACTTTGGCCTTTGTATTTCAAATTTCCCTGACTTTTCCATATTTTCCAGATGGGTAGACACCTTGATATACTCGAAACTTATGAACATGGGTATAAAGAGGAATGTTAAAAGAGGAATGTTAAAAACCTTCAGTTGAAACCGATTTCTGTTACTTTACATAAAGTTAAAAAATAGTTGTAGTTTTTTATAGTAGAAGTTTGGAAAGATCTCAAGGACCTTGCTTGTGACAAGTCTTCATACACAAAGACGTTTAACATACACTATAAGCTGTATCTCCAGCTCACTATTTGGAATATTTATTATCACCAAATTTTAAAGCAGTGCGCTTGTTAAGGAACAACCAATAGGTTTTGAGACAAAAGAAAAAACAAGAATACCTTATTATTAGGCATCGTTCTTACATTTATGGTCCATGCATTTCTCAATGGTGCTTTATTTGAAGAAGAGATAGTGAAATCAATTTCCGCTCATCAGTGGTGGAAATCACTTGCCCTCATAAAAGAATGTGTTGGTTAAAAGGACTTTGATGATATTGAGGAACCATGCACAACTAAGGGAACTTCTGCTGGAGTTAAAAGGATGTTTTCCATATTTGGACTTGCGTATAGCAAGTCACGAAATCAATTAGGAGTTTGAGAAGGCAGAAAAATCTGCATTTTTATTTAAATTCTTAAATGTTGGGTTTTAATATCATCACAATTGAGATCTCGAATGCATATTCTAGTCTCGATAAACAAGAAATTAAAATATTGTACATTTGTTTTTTATGTTATCAAATACGTTATTTAGATACTTAAAAGCTTGCACAACTGAATGTTAAAATCTTATATAAATGAAGCAAGCTGAATTCTAATTTATTTCTGACTTATACAATCTTTAAAAAAAAAAAAAATAAACAATACACCCTGGATATTGAACCAGCATTTATTACCAAAATTGTATCGCTAACCTTTATAGCAAAATATGCATGTGTTCAATACAGCATCTACTGCCCACACAATGTTAAAGCAAATTTGTTGTAAACTAATTTAACTAAACACATAATTGTATTGATAATTGTATTAATATTGTGATAATTGTATTGATTGGAAGTGAAACTAATATTTTTCAATATGAACTGGGTTTTTAACAAAACTTACCTATGCTGCCAAGCATGATAATTTTTACTATCAACGGCCAAAACTTTTTCCGTCAGTGTTTTTTCAAAAGTCGGATCCACCAACCATTCAACTAAAACTTGTCGATGATGCCTGAAAAAAAATAAATAAATAAAAAATATACTATTATCAACAGCTCACATTTTTTCCTTTGGCTTTTGGTCCAAGTTTTTCAAAGAGTGTTCTTATACTCTCTGTCATAAACATGACCTAGTGCACAAAAATAATTTCCTCTTTACTAATCAATGAATCGATTTATAATTTTATTTCTTGAGTTAACTGTTCTGGACAATAACTTTTAAATTTGTATTTCCGACAAAAGGTTTATATAAAAAAATTCTTAAGCACTGACAATCCGCACATCGAAAATCAAGAGAATAGTGTACTATCCACTAGATTGTGTTGTGTTTTTTCTCTACTGTGGACTTCTAGGATGAAACTCTTGAATATTGTTTTTAATATTTCACTCTATGTCCGCAAATATCAAATATATCTCATAACATCAAGTACATCGAAATGCAAAACTATATTATATGTATACACCATACCAAACTTGGTAATTTTTTGGGTTTTCTTCAATGATGACTTGAATGTACTTCAATTCGTCATACAGGTTCTTGTGAAGTTCCTTCAACAAAGTTCTTCGATAATTCCTGAAACAGTACTACTAGTAAGATGCAGAAGTTCAACAAAAATATGACGGTCTTGAAACTTGCAAATATTCTACATTAGTAGTCAAAATTTAGAGGTAATCGACAAAACTATGATTAACTAAATGTATGCTAATTATTTAATTACCATGCAAATACATTAACTTTGAAAACATGGCTTAGGAGAAAAGGCTCAACTTTTGGGTCACGAAACATTTTCAATTGAATGAGTCATATGATTCCAAATATAAAGGGGGGGGGAGGGGGGAGACAAGGGAACTAAGCAAAGGAATAACCTTGAGCCTTATAATAATCCCCGCTAATGATATATATATAAATACAAGTGTATAATTAAAAAAAATGTGATACATTGGAGAAATTATTAAAAACCGAAGTATAGAATTAAAAATTGATTTTTTTTCTAACAATTACGGAAAAAAATTTCAATACATAATATTATATTTTCTTATCCTTTTATGGCATTATATTTCAGAACTTTTTATTGCAAATGTTTAAGAATTTGAATGCTGCAACAACAGAGTAGGAAGAATTAAACAGAATTGGAAATAGAGAAACCAATCAATAGTCAATCAAAAAACAAAGTTGAAAATACTTACCAAACTGTATAATTTGATGGATTGGCATTGGCAGCATCCTCAGTTAGCTGAAATGCCCGTTCGCTGATTTCCTTCTTTGCTAACACAGCTCGGAAGTAATCAAATATATCCCGGACTACGATCAAAATTGAGCATTAAAAAAAATGTCCATACTACAGTTAAAACATTTTTAAAATAAAACTGTTTTCGTAATTTGTAATTACACAGTAACATAAGTAAAAAATTTATAAAATGGGGTGACATGTAGAGCTACAGTTTATATAAACATTAACAGGGTGGCAACTGAAAATAAGAAAGCCAATTCCTTGACCTTTTCCTGACTATTTTTGTACATTTTTTAGCTTTAAAAAAGTTTCTCGACTTTTTTTATGACTGATAATACAGTTATATAGAAAATAGCTGAAAATCACTAAACATTGCTGAGTTATGAAAAATATAGCAGAAAATAACTGAACTACTAAAAAATTGTTAAAATATCATACAAAAATAACAATTCCATACAAGCGTAAAATTGGAAAAATGGGCATAATTGTGACCTACAATATCGATTTAATGACTTTTTCTTCATTTCTGTGACCTTTATTTGTTTCTTGACCTTTCCTTGACTTCTGTGACTTTCATGACCTGATAGACACCCTGATTAACTAGTTGTGTAGTACACATATATTTATACTTAGTTGGAGTGGGGATCATAACCCCATTGACCCTCCTGTGTATAAAGAAACAACTATTTTTTCACCATCTAACCATGACTAACATTGGCGTTAATGTTACTATGCCTAAAAAACATCGATAAAAAAATTGTTGCTTTATTTAATCTGCGTAGTGTTCGACTTGTATAAAATAAATACCTCCCATATATGTCCAGGTAATTACATTACAAATACAACTGAGAATTAATAACTGGCGATTTCACAAGCCAAATAGAAAATCTAATTATTATTCGTTAATACAACTAATTATTGTTAATCAAAACATAGATCACTAATTACACTCACATTTTTCAGAATATGCTATCCTGACAACAGGATAAGGACCTTCATTCTGTGGAAGGGGCTGAACGTCCTTCCATTCAGGCCTATCCCTATAGAAGATCCAGTTACAATCAAAGAAATCCCCCTCTTCACAACTATCAGTCATCTATTTAAAAAAAAAAAAACTCTAATAATATATATTTCAAAACACAACTTAAAAATTCTATGCACAATCAAACCCTGTTAATGTGAATACTCACAGTAGTTGCATTATCCTGAAAAGATGGGATTGTATACAATTTAAAGAAAATTCTTGACACAGTTTTCGTATGTTAAAAGCAATTCATGTTAAATGTATTAATGTTAATGAGGATCAACTGTAATTAAATATTATTGGCAGTTTACTGAGAAGGCAGTTCATTCATACATTATAAGAAGGAAATAATTGTGGGGCTATAACCAGGCACTTGCAAAGTCATCTGACAAATTTATACCTTGAATTTAAACAAGAAAAGAATATCCGACATCAAGAAAAACTTCATGCGAAAAACTGTTAAGAGTTTGAAAAAATGAATAAGGGTCTTCATAAAACTATGACTAGAAAGCTATTAGGTTTTGTGTCATTCAACGTCAAATCACACAAGTTCACAACCCGATCCATTTCAGATTTTTATGAAATTTGGCTTATTTGTTCCACTTGCAGAGAAATGAATCAATGCCCACTAATTAGTCCCTATTGCTATTAGTTTCCAAAATACACAACTTTGAAAATGGGTTTATAGTTCAAATTTTAGCCTTTCTTGTACGAAAAATTTTCTCATAACTTCCATTCTAATTAATGTAAAGACTTGATATTTGTATCTTTAGAAAGTGCTTAACGTGTGCTTTCTTATGAAATGCCACATGAATATATATGTCAAATTTTTATTTTCAAGGTCAATGCATTTGACCTTTGATCTTGCATATCTCAAAAAAGGGTATTTTAATTTTTTATTTTTTTTTTAAACATATGTTATTCTTTCATTTAATTTCTACTATATCTGAGAATCTCATGCTGGGACCGCTATGGGATACTGAGTAATTAATTTAAACATACTGTGCATGTACCCATTTTCATTCAAAAATTATATAATGCACTTGTTTTCTGCCATTATTGTTATTTTAATTTTTTTTAGAAAATTATATGTTACTCTTCCATTTATTTTCTACAATATCTGTGACTCTCATTTTGGGGTTGCCATGCAATACTTCAATATTAAATTAGAAATTACATTTTTATTCCAAAAATGACCTTGCATGCACATTTCTTTAAAAAACAATTACTTACAAATCTTGGCCAATAGATTTTTGGATGCAATCAGAGTCCTAAACACGTTTTGTTAAAAAAGTGTTTTAATTTATTTTACTGATATTATTTATTTACCCATCTCAAATAAGTAGAACATTGAGAAGAGCAAATAATGTTTAGAGCTCAGCTAAAATAGTTCAGATTTTGTAGACTACAGACTTTGATATTCAGTTTTTGGCATTTCAGTCATATGCTTTATTAAGATGATCTTGAGGGAAATTGTTTACAGGATGGAGGCTTCTGTGCCGAAAAAATATCGGAATAGCCAGTGTATATTGCAACTCATTCAATGAACCAGATCATTCAAATGTCAGAAATTTTTAAGGAATGTTCTTCCTTGGATGGTAAAAAAAAAAAATTCCATTTTAAGAGGGAGAAATATGATTTGTGATAAATGTCCGAAGAAGCTGCAGTTAATAAAAAGTTCAGAAAGTGAGGATAATGCTCCAGTTGCTACAGCAAGCACAAGTGGAGCTTCTGCTAAGAAACACGAGATAGTTGCCAAATGTGGTGATCAGACATCATATACTTCTGATTATGAAAGAAAAAGAACAATATCTCATTTAAATGAGAGCTTGAAAAATATTTAGGAAACACCAATAAAAAAGAAAAGACTTGCTGAAATGAAATACCCAAAAACTAAACTAAAAAAAATAAGTAAAGCTTTAAAATGAAAGAGCATGACTATTCCTGACAGTGATTTACCTTCTGATTCAGCTGAATTGGGGATAATTTCTCAGCTAAAAGAAAAATTCAAGAGCACTGAGAACAGAATTTTACATATACAAATTTTAACTATTTTCCCTAAGAGTTGGTCTGCTAAAAAGAAAAAGAATTTGGAGTCAGTTATTACATGGTGAAGAAAAAGCTAAGCAACTTGTCAAAGAAAAGGGAATCCTAGCATCTCCCAACCCAAAACCTGGGAAGACTGTAAGTCAAGAAACAGTAAGCCTTGTGTAAACATTTTATAGCAGTGATCACATAAGCAGGGTTATGCCAGGAAAAAAAAAAGAGTGTCTCAATGAAGGTTGATGGAGAGAAGACACACATACAGGAAAGACTGGTACTGGTAATGTAAATGAAGCATTTAAGCTCTTCACAGATGAGTACCCAAAACTTAAAATTGGATGTAAGATATTATTACCCTTCACAGGGATAACACAATTGCCAAATATGGTCAACACAAGAAAGCCTCCGGGGCGAGATTTTTGTGAGTTTTCGTGGGGGAATTTATTATACAATAATTTTTGCCACCCACGTATTAATTAGCTCAAACTAGAGCTTGTGTAATTTTGGAGAAAAAGAGACGCTTTCCCCATCCTGGATTCGAACCAGGGTCCCTCCGTTTAGCCCGGAGTGTCTTGGACCGCTAGACGAATGAGGACAGGAAACAACGCTCTCTTTCTCCGTATGTAAAGATGCAAAAATCTTGCCCTGGAGGCTTTCTTGTGTTGACCATATTTGGCAATTGTGTTATCCCTGCGGAGGGTAATAATACCTTAACATCTTTACATACGGAGAAAGAGAGCGTTGTTTCCTGTCCTCATTCGTCTAGCGGTCCAAGACACTCCGGGCTAAACGGAGGGACCCTGGTTCGAATCCAGGATGGGGAAAGCGTCTCTTTTTCTCCAAAACGAATAAAGCTCTAGTTTGAGCTATAATATATACGTAGGTGGCAGAAATTATTGTATATTAAAATTGGATTTTCTGAATTTGCGGAACTCAGACCAAACAACTGTATTTTGGCTGATGCTAGTGGAACACATGCTATCTGTGTTTGTCATATTCATCAAAACGTTAAATTAATGCTGCTGGGATGCAAATTGAAGGAACTAAGTAAAGAGAAAAATGATCCCATTGAGCATACAAGACATGTATGACACTATTACTGTGTAATCCTGCAGAAATAATTTGTTACTTAAGAGATTATGAAAATTGCCCTAAACTTAAGGAATTTAGAAAATACACCAAAATGCTTTTTTCATGAAAATAGCATACAAACAATAACATATAAACAGTGATTAAATGTTGATCGCTCGGTTCTCGAAACTTTGTCTGCTAATTATGATGACTTCATTGAGTCATTTATTGAAAAGCTTTATGTACTTCCGCAGCATTCTTTTATCGCCAAACAGCAATCTTCTTTCTTTAATGACAGCAAAAAAAAAGAATTAAATGTAGTAAATATGTAATTGTTTCTGATTTCTCAGAAAACAATTCATTTTTCAAAACGAGGCTCAAGGGTTTCATTGGAATACCTCTCAAGCAACCATTCACCCATTTGTGGTATGACCACAGCATAAAAATATTAATTTCGTTATAATTTCTGATTGCCTTCATCATGATACTACTACTGTTTATTTCAAAAACCGTTAATCCAGTTCTTAAAAAGAAAATTCAATGGAATCCCAAGAAAAGTTATGTACTTTTCTGATGGTGCAGCTGCTCATTATAAGAACCGCAAAAACTTTGTAAACTTGTGCAGCCACATAAAGAATTTTGGAATCCATGTGGAGTGGCACTTCTTTGCCACAGCTCATGGGAAAGGAGTATCAGATGGCATAGGTGGAACTGTAAAAAGACTTGCAGCTTGAGCCAGCCCTTAGCACCTGTACACAGACCAAATAATGACTGCTTGGCAGTTGTATGAATGGGCATCTTCCAATATTTTGGGAATAGAGTTTACTTACATCACTTCCCAACAATATGAGGAAGAAAAAGTGTTTTTAAAGAAGCGCTTTTCATCCTCTGGTGTTGTACCTGGCACTCAGAAGTTACACACCTTCATACCCAGTAGAGGTAACATGCTTCTATGTAAAATATATTCCATTTCTACAATAGGGGAGGAAGTAAAAGTTGTAAAAGAAGAAAAAAGGACTTGAAATAGAAGAAATAAAACGGGTATGTAACATGTGTATATGATAAAGAATGGTGGGTAGGGTGTGTGCTTGGTGTCAAACATGAGACAGAAAAAATCAAAATGAACTTCTTCCTCTGCCACCATGGTCCATCTTCATCATTTTGTTTTCCCGAACATTTTGACATATCAGACATGCCTGTAGCTTCAGTACTAACCGAAGTTGACCCAAGAACTGCAACTGGTAGAACCGACACACTATCCCCTGAGGAAATAAGTATTACATCTTGTAAACAAGCGAAGAAAATAGCTTCAGGATCATGCCACGACTGACAACTTTAGTGAATGAAACTGTTTCTTCGACTTGATAATTTAGCAAAGTCTATAAGATGTAGGTTTTTTTTTCTCTTTTCATAGGTTTTGAGTTTTTTCCTCTCTTTTTTAAGTTATCCTAAGCCATATGTTCAACTACATCACACTGATTTTTACCTATTAGATTCTTCAATACTGTAATACATCAGTTCAAATATAATACTGTTATTGTGTATTAAAAATGTAAAGCCATGCTTATTGTTTACTATTAATGACTGCCCTTAAAACCCACTTTTTTTTACATCTAATGGCAGAAAACTAGCGCATTAAATGATTTTTTAATAAAAATGGATACAAGTACAGTATGTTTAAATTAATTATTCGGTATCCCACGGCTGTCCCAGAATGAGATTCGCAGACATTGTAGAAAATAAATAAAATAACAACAGATTATTTTTTTTTTTTTTAAATCGAAAATACCCTTTTTTGAGATATGCAAGGTCAAATGCATTGACCTTGAAAATAAAAATTTGAAATATATATTCATGTGGCATATCATAAGAAAGCCCACATTAAATACTTTCTAAAGATACTAATATTGAGTCTCTATATTAATTAGGACGAAAGTTATGAGAAAATTTGTCATATAAAAAATGCTGAGATTTGATCTATCGGCCCATTTTCAAAGTTCTGTATTTCAGAAACTAATAGCAATAGGGACTAATTACTGGGTATTTATTTATTTCTCAGCAATGGAGCCAAATTTCATAAAAATCTGAAATGGTCGGGTTGAAAATCCCATTTTTTTGGGGTGATTTGACATGGAATAACCCTTTTGTCACATTGTTATTTTTATTATTTATGTAGAATATTTAACTTGATACATGATACAATGATAATATATGGAAAACAATGCTACAGAAACACATGTCTGAACAATATTTTGAAGACTTTTCCCAACAAATATTGCAATGGCGCTCATGCAGAACATGCCACGGTGTTGTCTCTCCCCTTGAAATCACTCCAAAATTGCAGTTGTTATGCTTCTAACGCTATACATGAGCATTCGCACTATCATTTTCTTCTTAGCTCCTGTTCTCGAAGGCAGTGTTTTTTGGACTTCTAACAAGTTATGTTTGAGGGTTTAAACCCGTTTTCTTTTTTTCATGGATTGCAATTGAGAGATAAGAGACATGTGATTGAATGGACAATGAAAGAAGGTTGGCTTGCTTCAGAGTATCAGTGTCCTAAATGTAAAGAGAAAATGCAGTTTTCTGTTAGGCCTAAGGTGGATGACGACAAGTGCCAGTGAAGATACCCAAACACAGCTAACACTGCTACATAGGAATGTTTATTTTTATTTCTACTAATGCATGTTTTTCTGATTCAACAGTTTGCAGTGCCATGACTATTTAATGTTTTTTAGTAAGCGTGCACGGGGAGACACCTCCCCCACAAAGCATTCACCGATTTCAGAAAATTACTTGGTAAAAAATAAATCCGGAAACACCCTTTCCAACATGGTAGAAGATTACCACACCTACTGCCATCCACTTTCGGTGATGTTAGAAAAATTGGCAACAGTGGTGCATGTAATGCATTCTCACCATTACATTTTATGTTTATTCTAGTTTTACAAATACAGAAAATAATTCAAGTAATGAAGGGTGAGATGCTTTACTTTAATACTTTTTTTTAAATAATAAATACAAGTAAGGAAGAGGGGAGGCATGATTATATATAAAAATAGTTTGTGGCAGTTTACCCATCAGTGCTGCAGAACCCCTTGTAATGTAGTCCAAAAACGGTGACACTACAGATGAATCCCCTGTTTTGTCGCCAACTCGTCTCCAAAAGTGATGCTATACTCTTAAAATGGAGGAAAGTTTTAGGAAGCGTTAAGAACGCACGAATGCACATGGTAGTTGTAGTGTCGTAGCGTTAATTCGTGCCGGTGGTGGTTTGTGAGTTGTAGTGATAGGATAAGCAACCGTTTAAATGTTTTTATTTTTGTAACAGATTGGAATTGCTAATATGTTTGGGATGGAGAGGACATATAGGAGGAAGAGGTTTGAGAAGGTATGGGAAGAAGAGGTTAGAGGTATGGAGGGAAAAAGGGGAAGAGGAGGTAGGGGGAGATGAGGGCAATGTGGAGTATCACAATGTCGGCGATGAAAAGCTGTTGGACTCGTACTTCGCAAATCGGCGTTGATAGCTGTTGGACTTATACTCCGCAGAAGATATGGGGAAGGGGAAGAAGGGAAAGGAGGTATGGGAGGAAAGTGGAGCATTGCAATATCAGTGCTGAAAAGCTGTTTGACTCATACTACGCAGAGTATATGTGGAGGCGGCGTCACAAAGAGGAAGTGGAGGAAATGATTCCAAAAGCCATAAAAAATCAGACGCTTAAAGACAGAAGTTTTTTTTTTTTGTTAAAAAAATCTGAAAAGAGTATAATAGGTAGTAAACTCAGTATAACAGGTAATTACTCCTTAAAAAAACATGGCGGCCGGGAAGCGAGCGAGTGATGACGTAATCTGGGAAGGCGGTTTGCCATGCCTTGGCGACAAATCGCACAGGGGACACACATGTAGTAGAGCCCCAAAAACTATAAATTTATTTATTCACTCATAGCAATTATACTAGCCCTCCTCCTCCATATGAATAAATTCTTGAGGTTGAACACAAAAAAGTAGATTAAAAAAAGTCCTGAACATATATGTGTGTTCTATTTTTGCACTTTAAAATGCTGTTTGCTTCAGCTCGGTTTCAATGCACATGCTCAGGATGATGTTTATGTAGTGAGAAGAATGAAGCAGCATAGGTTTTCATTATGCTGCAAAATAGACAGCTCAAGCTTATGCAGAATGTCAAAAAAATGAAAAGAGAATTACGACAATGGTAGTTATTTCAGCTTCTAAGACACAGGAAAAGGGTAAATCTGTATATTAATGTCCCTCCGTCAAGCTCCTTCCACAATGTCACCAAAACTCATGCCATGCTCTTAAAATTGGTGCGACAATTTTTTGTGCTAGGTCCATGTGCACATGCGAGTCAATCACTTCATAGCATCGGCTCCAGCCATTTTATCTTCTACCAGTAGTGTTATACAAGCCACAACGTAGATATAAGAGCAAATACCTTTTTAACGGGCTGAATTGGAACCGCTCCAGTTGTATTAGAATTGCCTTGAAATATTTTGAAAATGAATATCTGCAATGTTGAAATAACGTTTTGAAGAGATTTTTATATTTGCATACTTTTCCTGAATCAGTGGAAGTCTAGTGGGGGAATGTGGTCCCCCCTCCCCACACACCCCACCATCATAAAAAAAAAAAATCCAATAAAGTATGCCCTGCAACCTGTTGAATTAGATAAGCTTGCATCAGTAGAAATGAAAAAACACGATTTTCAAAATATATACTATATATATTATTGGCCATAGTTTACAAGAATCCTGGACACCAAAGGAACTAACTTTCGTGGCTAACTTCCTCCTCTGGTAATCATTCTCGGATAACTTCATCATGGATTTACGTTTTGTAAGTCGGGAATTTTTCTAAATGTTTTGAAAAAAACTCACTGAAGTTGTGGCATGACGTTTGCTAAAGTCGGAATATGACTGTTTCGTCTTTTTGCATAAATATGTCTTGCTTTCCTTTCATCGACATTAACAATCACTGAATATACAGAAGCGAGGTTTTTTTTTTAATATTGCAAGCTTTCAAATTTTGGGACCAGGCCTGTAGCCAAGCCGGGGCCTGGTCCCAGTTGTCCCATTGAGCTATTTAAATATATATGGAATGATCCCCAATGCTCTGTGCCCCATATGCCCTTTGCCTTGCCCCTTAATCCTGGCTACAGACTTGTATGGGAGAGTACTAAGTGCTTTACTGATGTTTTTTAAGTGATGGAGACGGGGGCAATAAGCTTTCACTGATTCAGGAAAAATACTGATTCACAAAAAATTCCCTTGGGTCAAAAAGAAATATGGCCGTAACTCAGAGCTTGTTTGGGCAACGTCCAAGATACAAGCAAGGCTTTGCACACACTGAGATTCAGGCACAGATGTGACGCATAGAGCTCTCAGATTAAATTTTAAGAGTATAGCATGAGTTTTGGCGATGAAAGGAGCTTAGCAATGAGGATACTTGTAAACTTTTACCACTTTATTATATTGTATACTTTATTATTTGTTGCAGAAAAAACAAAACGGCACCAATTTTCCAGAAGGGATGGTAATTACAATGGTAGGGTTACTGTTTGGCATTTGGTGAAATTTTTTTACGATGTCGCCCATATACAAAATATTAGACGAACATTTTTTACAAAAGCTTCCAAAAACACAGGCAGGTTTTTTTATATATTTCTAAACATTCCGGGCTAATCATCATAACATCATATAGAAAGGTCGTCGCAGCAGACAGGAAAGAAGTTGGTGACCAAAGGGCGAGATTGTTATGTAGCGTCGCCAAAGATCGTTTATCAGCACTAACTATGCAGTATGGGAGCAATTCAAAACTCAAGGGCTAGCTCTGCGAAGTTATCGGGGAGACTCAAGTGGCTTTGAAGATGATTATATGATGCAGCCTTAGAGAATATGTGTGGTTTTGGATACCACTGGGGACCCCGAGAGCCAAGGGGCTGGCTGGCCAGACTTTCATTTTGGGGGGGGGGTCAAGGACAGAATCTGCTGTGATTTTGTAATAACACCCTTCATTTATCATGAAAGTTGGAATTTTTTACAGTAAAAAAATATATTTTGGAGGTCATGACCCCTGTGACCACCCACCCGCCCCCTGTGTCCGCCCTTGCTGAGACCCCTCCCTTTCTTACCCCACTCTTAACTATGCTGAGTACAGGGATGAGTCCGATACAGATAAAAAAAACTTCAATGAAAAAATTATCGAGTTGCTTGTTCTTCCAAAGGAGAGAATGTCTTTTTTGTACAAATAAATGGAATATTTAATCGCTTTGTACATGTTTTATATTGTGCTAAAAATCTATTTAGTTTAAGATACAATTCGCTTGCAACACTATCGAAACTTCCAACTGACCAGTCATCATTGAAAATTCAACATTTTCAGGTAAGATCTTCCAAAATACATACAGAGGTATTTCTTTACAAAAAATAATTGATGTAGGGGAAAACTAAATAAATATCGAAATTCAAATAAAAATGTCTCTCTATATATAAATAAACAAGTTACATTAAATATGAATATACATATTATTTACTAAAGAAGAAAACAAACTTACCTTTACACAAGTATTAACCGAGTCAACGAGGTATCCGTGAGTAATTGAGAGTTTCGGCACCGGTATAGTGCCGGAACTTGGAATTCTACGTGAGCCGTTTACGAGATTTGAATTTCCATAACACTTTTAGCATTAGGACCGATTTAAGCGATCTGATTGGCTGAGCAGGTGATGTGCGGTCGAATTCCAAGATCGAAAAAAATCTGGGATTACAGCGCCGCCTCCGGCGGCCACCCTTCCCAATGAAACCCTTGCACAATCCTCCTCCTCCTCCAAGATCGAAATAATTCCCATCAAAAAGAATTGGCGTTATTTTTTTTGGCGAAATTAGGGTTGTATGTGAGCCAAAAGAACCGTTAATAACTGCAAAAGAACTTGATGTCATTGTCAAAGCCTGAAGCTTCCTGCAGGTGCTCCAATATAAGAAATGTAGTTGAGCAAACGTCTTTAAAAGTAATGTATTTTCCAGCTATTCAAATCATTGAGTTATTAAATAATACATGCATATAGACATAACTTGGATGCAGGGCAAACAGGGTTGGCAAATACTGGGTTTTTGCATAAAAGATGAAACCAGTTGTATTTTTTTGTCTTCGTGGTTTTTGGGGAATTGCAGTCATCGTAGAAATTGACGAATATACATTTTCTATTGACAAAAAATAACTCGGAATTAATAATTTTCAATTATAAACAGAAAAATCTCTCTTAACGACTATCTCTATTCTGAGACCGTTTCCCTTAACGACTACCTTTTTTGGAAATGGATTTCCTTCCCCCCTCCATAGACCCAATTCTAAATTTAGCTCCATTCGGAGACCACCTCTCTACGCGATCTCTTTTTCATGGAACCTACGATGGCCGCCTTAGGGAGGTTTTACTCTATTTCAAAACTACTAAGTTTCAATTTCAATCAAGAAAGGCAATTCCAGGCATCAAGGAAGATACAAAAACTTTTTTATTTTTTAAATATGGGGTTATTACTTTACGCACACGATATGATTTACTTTTTTCTTTAAAAATTCAGCGGCTATCTACTCAAAAATTGAGGCAAAAGATGTTTTTTTTATAAAAATATAAGCTAGCAGCACAATATTTCAAAAATGTTGCTTTGTTTTAAAGATTTCTAACTATTTATTACACTTTAAATTTAAATTAAAGAAAAAAATCAACTCATGGTAATATTAAAAATAACTTGGGCGTATTATTGAAGATTGTTGTCCTAAAATTTTTCCGTGATTAAAATCTGATTTACGTAAAGGACGATTACGAACTCTGAAGTGGTTAATCGTTTGGTACGTTTTACATTGGCGACCAAAATTGCGTAGCAAACCTATAAGTGATGTCATCGTTAGCCAATCAGATTGATTAAATTGGTCCTAATGTTAAAACTGTTTTGGAAATTCAAATCTCGCGAGCTGGTTGAGCATTTAAAAAAATCTTGGGCACATGGTTGTTTGTAGAAAAGACAATATTAATTTCAATTTCCTACAACCTCAATTAATGTTATTTTCTGAAAATGAATATATTCAAAGATAATAATGTTGAAATAAGGGTGGGTTTTTTTTTCTTCTTTTTTTGTTAAGGAAACTTAAGGGCAATGTATAATTAAAGCTCCGATTTGACTTCGATACTAAATTCGTCAGTAAGTAAAAGCTTTTCAACTCTTCAGCGACAAATAATTAGCCAAAAGACTTCAAATTTTGTGGACTAAAAGAAATTAAATAATCAGCTTTTCCCAAAATTTCCCCGCGCAGATTTACAGAGGGCAAAAGTTTGGATGGTATCACTGGTACTTACAAGCATTAGCAATGTGCGTTTGAAACGTTCCCGGAAAATTCGTGGTGTCTGAGCTCATCTGTTATCGATAGCTGACGTTGGTTGATTTCAGTATTGACATAAACCTACCGTTTCGTAGGAGATTCGTGCAAAGGTTATTGCTCTGGAGCTTGAAACTTTTTTCGAATTACATTCGTATTCTGACTGCTGACGTTAAAACTTTAATTTAAATTTAAGAGATTTGTTTAGTAAAATGATTGACGAATTACGAGAAGTGATAGGTTTTGAGTAATATTAGTGATATGAACTTTGGCCCTAGGCAGAAAAGCCGTATATGGTAGCATCAGCCATATAACTCGCCCGGAAGAGAATTCAGGTGGAAAAAAAGAAAGATTTTTACTTGTAACAACATAGAGTGGTTTAATTAAATGCATAAACAGATTTTGCTGTTTGTAACATAACACTGTTTGCAACAACATTAAGTGTTCTTGCTATTTGTCACAAAAGTTATGGCCGAGAACATCTCAGAAGGAAGTGAGGTGACTATGTCAAGTGTCTCTGGATCTTCTGCTGATGTGATGACTTCTTTTAACCTAAAGGACATAATGAAATGGGACCCTGATCTTAGTACAGACTGGTCAAAAGAATCTCCCTCCCCTCAGTGTGTACCTAGAATCAAAAGGGATATAATGACCATGTACAATGATCCCCCGCCAGGTATATTTGTTGTGCCAGATGAAAAAGACCTAACGCTGATTTATGCTTTAATCATGGGCCCATTTGATACTCCTTACGAAGGTGGATTCTTCTATTTTATCATACGTTGTCCACCTAACTATCCCATTCGCCCTCCAAGGGTGAAATTAATGACGACTGGCGAAGGTAATGTTCGTTTTAATCCCAACCTGTACAGAAATGGTAAAGTTTGCCTGAGTATTTTAGGAACTTGGGCTGGTCCATCATGGAGTCCTGCCCAAAATCTTTCAAGTGTTCTAATTTCGATTCAGTCATTGATGTGCGAGAACCCCTATTTTAACGAACCTGGGTTTGAGAGAGAGAGAACGCCAGGGGCCAGTGCTGCATACAACAGAATTATTACACATGAAACCATTAGGGTTGCTGTCTGTGACATGCTTGATGGTTCAACCTGTGATTCTAGAAATTTCCCTCCGTCTTTCAGGGAAGTCATGGAAAAGTCGTTTTTGGAATTTTATGACCATTATGTTGCTTGCTGTAAGAAACATTTGCACATTCCAAATGAAAGGATGAGTGATCCTTTTGGTGAAAATAGGGGAAATTTCAATTACCAAACTTTGCTGCATAGGCTTTGTGCTATTAAAGAAAAGTTAGATGTAAAATTATCAAAAACTGAAGTCGCTGATACTGAATCTGAGGATTCCGATTTGGGCTGAAGCTGACATTGCAGATATGTGTATCATCTATTTTGGAAGACTGTTCAATCCACCTCCCATTTTACTTGTTTACAGAATGAATAATTACGTGCATACTTTCACAATTTAGCCCTACATCCTGTTTATCTCATACACTTGCTGAAGTTTTTTAAAACCCAGCATTAAGATTCTTTGCAATTATGTATTATACAAAAAAGAGAGAACAAAATATTTATGTGCGACTTCTGATTTTGTGCTCATTCGAATGCCCTTCATTTTGCAGTATTTATGTACATTTACAGTTGTAGATACTGTACAGATATCAGTGGCGTAGCATGGGTTGCTGCCAGCACCTGGGACTGTTTAAGTATTGCACCCACTAAAATCCGTTATCGCTCCTTCCCGAAAGTCCAATATTGAAATTTTTCACCCTGGGCTTTTGCCTCTGTAGCCCTCACCATACTACGCCACTGACAGATATATTATTGTACTAAACATTACTTTGCATACATGTTATTTGATCAAAGTAAAAGCTTAATTTTAATTATTGTACTGTATTTATGGCTTGACTATTAATGTGTTGCAAATTTCAAACTCTAATATTTAAGTCTCTCACTGCGAAGTGAGCAATTTTATTTTCTTAAATTTATAGCATGTTATGCCATTAAAGGTTAGTAACGATGGCATGAAGTATTTTTGATGGTAGGTGGAACATATCAGCGTGCATCAAACAAATGTTGCTGCATTTGTAAGAAATTACCCTTCTCAAAGTTAACACAATTGCTAAATGGTCAATACACAAAGCCACCAGGGCAATTTTTTTTTCATAGGAATTGATGGGTAATTCTTTTAACACCCATATATAGTGTTCCATGTAGAAAAAAATTAGGGCAGGGTGTCTGGCTTGATAAAAGGCCATTTTTTTTTGGTGCTGTAAATACACGGATACTATGATAAATATCCACGGTTAAGTCAGCTTTACTGCTACCAATTCCTTTAAACAACATCTTAATTTATTTAGTTCCTATTGATGCTTTCTTTAAATTTTTCGGTTTTTGTTTGCGGGTAAGTATTTTTTTTTAGTTTAGTTCCGAGTTAAGTATATGCGAAAGGCGAGGGAAGGTGTGCGTGATTATTGCAATCTAATGTCAATGTTGCCAGATGGCAAGATTAAAAAATCTCAACTTCATACAAAATAATAATTAAATTAATATAACTATAATTTAGTTAAACAATATCCTATAATAATTTCATTTATTCAAATATCCTATACTGTATGACAAGTAAGCTTCATAAAATAGGGATGTAAAACATGCTTAGTTTAAAGCAGTGGTTCCTAAACCCAATTTAAGCCGCGGATTCCTTTGTAAAATTCTCAGGAGTTGTGGACTGCCAGATCTTACTAAAAAAAGGGAACAGTCTTTTTTTGGGGGGGGAGGGGGAGAAATGTATTTGTAAAATCGTTCTTTGGAAGAAAAAAAACAAAACAAAATCTAATGATAATGCAGTCGAACCTTGTTAAGACGAATTACTTTTAATACGAACCGTTTTCTGAAGTTCCGTCAGATTGTAAAATACTACAAATATACCATCAATTTCATTTTTATATTTAATAATTTTTTTAAATAATGACCCGTCTTGCAGACCACCAGTTTGGAACCGCTGGTTTAGAGCTTAAAGACAAACAAATTGATTTTAACAAAAATTTGATCTCAAAAATACGTGGAACCGCTAACGTTTGTCGGAGTAGTCCATGGTTGAAAGTCTGCAAACCTGGCAACAGTGCTTTGTTTACAAATATTCGTCAGCAATCTCGTTTTGCCAAAACAATCAGTGTTATTACAGAAATGAAATACGAGAGTACAAAATTTCGTCACACGTTTTGGATTCAAATGTGGGAATTTGAATTATCATTGGGGAAGGTTGGTGTGCTATTTTCCAAGGGCTGGCTGGGACAAGTTAAAGGGCAGGGTGCTAATTGGTACGGCAGGGCATTGCGCACTTCTATTTCGCTTTAGGTGAAACACTACCATATATTTCAGCTAAGACTAGTTTTGTGTATAAAAGAAAATTGGATAGCATTCCAGGCCTGGACAATGTCTTTTTCTCTTCTATACATAAAAAACTCTAGTTCGTGCTGGAAAGTTTGGATGTCAAAAATATTGCCCGAATGTTACTATTTTTTTATCAGAAATCAACTGGGGTAACATAGAAATGTTGCCATATTGTTAGGAACAGTGCATATTACTTCCTTGTTTCAATGGATGTCACCCAAACTCATGCTATACTCTTAAAATCAGTCTGAAAATTGTATGTTGGGCCGTTTCTGTGCACAGGCTTATCACAGTATTGTTCATTTTTTGGAACATTGTCAGAAAGAAAGCTAGATGTCGGGACACATGCATCAGATACCTGAATCAGTGGGGGCTCGATCTCCATACCCCTGACTTTATATTGTTCGACTCTCGAGAAGCTGCCTGAATATCAAGAGTTGAATCAGTGCAATACAGATATGTTGCTTATTTGCAAGCGGTAATCCATTGACTGGAAATACAGCGAACGTGCAAAATGGCAATTTATGATGATGTAATCCGAGAAGAAAGTTAATGGCACGATTGGAAACAGAGGCAAGGAAGTAAGATGCACCGATGCCCATATTGTTTTTGATTTTCAGAGTGCAGCATCACCTGCTGACAGGTAATAATTTAGGAGTCAGAAAATAGGAGGATAAAACGTTGAATATTTTCTGCTAATAGGTGGCATTGCTGCTAGATAACCAACGGTATTTTATGAAATAGCAATACGCCATGTTCACTCCTGGCGAAAAGACATCAGTGTCTGAAATATATCGATGCTTGCTTTACAATGTTATTATCAACCTTTAATATATTCTAAATAATATTAGGTTGATTTTAATACTTACGTTACATAGTATTGCTACCTTCAGCCGATTTTAATTGAACAAGGTGAATTTATTTATGACTATTGAAAAACATTAAATTCTGAATGGATTTTGGTTTGGTTTGACTTGCATTAATTGCTGTGGGACAGGAGTAGGTGATCCCCTTTTTTTAAGTGAAAAGAGTGATTTTGATTGGATTTTTTAGAAAAAAAAACTATTCTTGTTCAATCTATGAAAAGGGGTAAGTAGAGTATAATCTTAAAAAATTGGAAAGGGGTATTTTATAGGTAGAAATCCCTGATGCTCAAGCTAGAGCTGTTAAAGTACAGGAGGAAAAGAGACATGACATCCCCTTGGTCTAGAGTCGAACTTAGGTCCCTGTGTTAGATCCGGAGGGCCTCAATCGCTAGGCCACCCAGGTACAGAATGACTTACCCTCTCTATGTATACACGATTGTAAAATATTACTCTTTACAGCGTTAACACATTTGCCAAATAATGGTCAACATAAAAAGCTACCGGGGAATGTTTTTGTAATTTTCTGTGGTGAATTTTTATAGGTAGAAATCATTGACACCCTCAAGCTAAAGCTTTTAAAGTATAGGCAGAAAAAGAAAAGGCTTTTTGGGTGTTTACCATTATTTGGCAATTGTGTTACCATGAGAAAGGTAATAATACCTTATATCTTTTTTTATATATGGAGAAAGAGAGCATTGTTCGTGTGCTCATTCGTCTTTCGGTCAAGACACTCCAAGTTCAACGGAAAGACCCTGGTTTGAATCCAGGATGAGGACGGCATCTCTTTTTCTCCTAAACAAAAAACAGCTCTAGTTTAAGCTTATTTCTACATGGGTGTCGAAAATTATTGGATAATAAATTCTCCCACGAAAACTCACAAAAAAAATTTGCCCCTGTGGCTTTGTATGTTGACCATGATTTGGCAGTTACGTTTTCCCTGAGGAGGATAATAATATTTTATTACCGTGATTACGGAGAAAGGGAGTGTCATTCCTCTGCCTTAGTAATCTAGCAGTTGAGACACTGCGGATCTAACAGAGGGACCCTAGTTTGATTCTGAGTTGGGGCGATGTCTCATTATTTTCCTATACTTTAAAAGCTCTAGCTTGAACTCAAATGTGAGTGTCAGAGATTTCTGCCTATAAAAATTACCCCATGAAAAATTACAAAAGCATGCCCTGGTAGCTTTGTGTATTGATTATTAGGTGGTAATTGTGTTAACCCTACGTAGAGTAATATCTTATGAGGTAGGCTACTTTATTAAAAAATACAGTGAAATTTGATTATAACAGATACGTGCATATAATAAATTCATGGCTGTAATCAAGTTATTTCAATTAATTTAGTTTAATGTATACTCTCTGAATTTCACGAATATAATGAACTAATTTTTTCCTTCTTTAATTTTGATTTTGCCATTATATGCAAAGATTTTAGGATTTTTGCGTATTTTAAAAGTTTGACTCTGTAGGTTCATATTAATGATTCAAAAATGAACTTCAGATTTCAATAGCATTAAAATTATTCTCATATTGAAAATGGAGCATATTCCTATTCTGCTATTTTAGAAAATCGAAAGCTTCCATACTAGTCAAGGTAAAGTAGTATGAGAGTGTTTCATTACATTGATTAAGTGATGCGATTTAAGTACATTGAATTAAGCATGATTTTTGATAAATGGTTAACGCTAAGTAAAATCCACTGTCCCTTGATATATGTTGCAACCAGGTTAGACTATATATGATTAGTATGAAAACTTTTCATTAATGCTGAAAAACCTGACAAATCCAATTAACACAAATTGATGCTACTTGTTGCTTCACTTCTTATGGAGCTAGGATAGAACCCTAGGGTTGTTAACCCATGCTGTGGGTCAAGACATTGCTTTCATGATGACAAATTCCATATCAGCATTAAGAATTCTAGAACTGTCAAATGAAATGGCAGAACTTTCAAAAGTGCCCCAACAACTTCGTCAACATGACTGTTGCCTTTGAGTCAACTAAGTGCAGGATGACTTTCTAATTAACTTGATTGAGTTAATGTGGTTCAGAGATCGGGATATGACATCAATGATAGACAGGGATTTAGCTGGCTAAAAAAATATTGTTTCAAATAGGCTAAAATTGGGAAAAAAAAAGTTGTAGCAAAATGCTAAAAAATATTAGTTGCTTTCATTGCTCGAAAAATCGTATCAATGAAATTATTTATATCAACAATGTTTTGAATTATTGCAAGAAACATACTTTAAGGTTTTAAAAAAAAGGCAAAGTTTGTTGCCTGGATATTAAACAACTGTTGTTTTTGCGACGGACACAATTTTCTTTCTTGCATTTTAGATTAATTTGTCGCATTTTGCAAAAAAAAAAAGAAGACAGTAGCTTAACCTCTGGCGATATATGACATCATAAGATGGTGATGTAAGATATCAGTGATATGACATCTTACGATTGTGATAAGGTATCAGTCACTTGCCAGATCATTTGTATCAATTTTGATGTGCAAAATATACAAGAAAATGGAATTTCAAGGTCCAGCTCAAAATATATCATTCTGGAAAATAGATTTCAACCATTAAATAATTAATTTCTGATCTTTGTTGGAGCAAAACTGTCAGACTGCTAATGAAAATTAAATCAAAATGTCTCTTGCATTTACGTTGACGTAGTACATTCGTCAAAGACCTGATCATTTCGTGACTGATATATAATTGACCTGAGTACTGTGTTTTCCGATTCATATTTCACTCTTACGTTTAATCAAATGTACATTTGTTCACCATTTAAAAATGATTTAGTGGCCTTTTTTTTTATCTAGACAGGTTTTATAATGCAGAAGGAGTTATTAGGCCAAGGTAAGTGTCAGTTCTTAAACTTCAAATGAAATTTAATTTACCAAAAATTTGTAATATTAAAGTATGAAGGCAATGGTCATGCGGTGTTGTAGTGTTGATGCATTTGTTTATCATACCATTAACCTGTTTCAATTTTAATGATAGTATAGAACACGTACCGTTTTTCTGCCCACTATAGACAGAGGTTTGGTTCCCTAGGTTATAAAGGTTCTGGTTCCTCAAAAAATAGCATGACCATAGGTGTCCTTGTACCATAAGACACAAGCATACCACTATAAAGCTAAGAATAGCAAATGTAAAAACAAATAAGGTTGCCTTTAAATTTGATTGCGAATACATATTTTCGGGGATCTCGTTAACACCACAGGATTCCTGCACACCCGGAATTATCGGAGAATTGGAAAATGTTCCCTAAAAGTCAGAAAAAAAACAATATTTGCTTCTTAAAACTGGAAAATTCCGGGGAAAACTTCCCTAACTATTATATCGGATAGCTAAATCTTTCACGAACATTTAAGTCATTGTCCACACAACCGAAGTTCAATTGAATTCAGTGAGTGAAGTCAAAGAAATTAGCCAGTTTTTTTTTCTCGAGGTAAGTAAGGGCCCTACAATAATTTTTATAGAAATTTTAATCAAAAATTATTGAAATAAAATTTTATTTTATAGTTCACCATACTTTGATGCATACAGTGTTGATGTGGTGTGTTTGCGCATCATTTAAAAAATCTGAGAATTGATTTGGGATTGTCTAAGTCAGGGGATTTAAAATTTATTGCTATAATAAATAGCTTATTAAAATAATTTTCCAAAACTATATTTTTCGTACTTCATTGCATACTGGAAATCTTGAAAAACGTTTAAAATTAAAAAAAATTTATATATTTCCACTGAATTTTCTAATCTGTAAAGGATTTTGATCATACCAGTCTCCCTTCTCTTATATATAGTCATATACGCTTTTTAAATGGAATAAAAGATTAAACATCAATTTTGCGATTATATGGCTTAACTCGTTTATGGTCTCAGAAGTTGCTGAATGTAAATATCTAATGCAACTTTTTAGTGTAAAAAATAATTTTTATATTTGTAAATTCACTGTACCTAGTACGCCGTTAACTCGGGTTCGACTCCCAACAGTGCAAAGAACGCTTACTCAGAGATCTCATAAAGATCGCACTGCTCACTGTAGTCCGGGGTTTGGTTCCCTAGGCCTTAAGAGGTTCGGATTCCTCGGAAAACAGTAGGTCCCGGCGCAGCATGACCATTGTAGTCCTTGAGCTGTAAAATCGCAAACAAGCAAATTCACTTTAATTCAATCATGAATGGTTTTGAGGTTTACGTCAGTTGATTTTATAGTCTTGGAACTTGTTTTAATTATGCAAATTTTAATATATTGTAATGTATTGTTCACTAAAATTAGAGACTAGAGATCCATTAAGATTTGATCGGGAAAGGTCTGGGAAGTTTGACACTGAATTTGGCCAGAACTGTGTTTAATTATTTTTTTCCTTCCTCAACTAATTATAGCAGTATTTTATGATTTTTAAAAGTTTATACAGTTCCTTTTTTATCTGGCTTCTAGTGATGTCTGAACCATTAGTGACGCATGAAATGTTAAAATATGCAGGGTGGATGGAGGACATTGTAATTATGACTGAAATTTAAAAACTCTAAAAAACAATGATAGTTTAAATTACCTTATTCTTATTTTAGGGACCAGATCGCTCGTATAATTTTGCCATCCCAACATACTCGCATCCCCAGAAAATATTGAAGGGTAACATTCTGCATATATATATATATAATTGTATATGGCAAATAAACGTTCATGGGTATTTTTCAATTAACCAGTTTTCTGCTGCGTCTTCTTTGGAAGTAGTCTCTTCCCTCTATATTTAGGGTTCATTATGTTTGCTAAATAATGGAATGGTTGAATAGCTTTGTTCATTCTTTTCAACACAATTTCCTTGTAAGGTTCTGATTCCAAACTTTTTGCTAAGTGAAGCCATAATTCTACAGCATAGAATAAATTTGTATCATCCGATTGAAGGACGTATAGAATTCAGCTGACTTTTATCAACTGTTTTATCAAGTTCAAAGATTCCCTATAAATTTGCGCATTATGGAGAATTGTATTGATATGGTTTAGGATATCGTCAACATGCCCGTATTGAATTTGCACATACTTGGAATAATTTTTTGCACAGTATTGGGGAAGCAGAGGTTTTTTTGGGTTTTATAAGTAGGTTTTGGGATTTTACTAGGAGGGTTTTGAAAAAAATGTCTTTTTGGGGAGGGATTGATACAACCCTGGTTTCAGGTGCATTCAGGATAGGGCTTTCTGAGCTTAACCCCATCCCATCCAGAAGAATATAACAGGATTTTATAATTTTTTTTAATTCTTAGAAAGATAAAGAAAAAAATATTTTTTCATATTTAACTCTGATTTTTACGATTTAAACTTCTTGTGATTTAAGTTTGATTCTCTAACAACTGTATTGAAGGATTCTCTATGATGACCTATATCGTATACATACAATAATTAAACAGTACTGAAGATGTTAAATTTCAAAGACAAAAAAGAAAGATCATACAACAGATAATTTCAAAGCCAAAGATCAAAATTAAAACTCAAACCAGAACTAAAAATATTGTTTGGTTCGTTCTTGAAGAAAAAATATTTGAAACATATAGAAGGCAATTACGTTGTTTCCTTTGAATGATATAAAATATTTTAATTATTACAAAAAACAAGTTTTTGCTTTAGCAGTGTGTGTTCAGTTTAGATTTTCATACATTAAATGAATAATAGTAACGCTTATAATTTGTAAATTGCTTAAATTCTGTAAGTACAAATTAAATTGCTAGTGTTTTTACTCCTTTTAAAGTTAATATAAATGAAAAAAGAAATCAGTGATTTAAAAAATCATTTGATTTAAACATATTTTGGCATGCAACACAGGAAATGTATAAAATATGTATTTGTGCACTGCTGTCCATTAAAATTGCTGCACTATAAAGGAAAGCAAATAGCAAAATCATATTTATTGTACACATACAACGTAACAGAAAAAATACATGGCTGGTTACAAAGCATGCCCAAATCAGTATCCAGAGAAGCTGCTTCTGTCAACAATAATAGTTTTAATCTGACTAAGCATCGAATCGAATCGAGCAGAATTTGGACGGCAGGTACAGCAATCCATGTGGCTTCAACTCTATGCCAGAGTCCGTCTCTCATATTGGCTGGCAAGTGATGGTGTGTTAGTCTTCCAACAACCATTGATTAGATGTTCTTAATTGGTGGCAGATCTGGTGGGCATGCTTGCCCACTCACCACTGCCACCATTCCAAACACAAGATTTGATGATTTTATTCAATGTACACAGGGTAATAATTTAAATCTGTAGAATTTATTATAGGCGAGTATATCACCCCATGTGTTGCAATAAAGCCTCGTTTACGGAGTATGGCTGGATTGAGAGGGCACGGAAGAGGGAATAGTTTTTAATTCCAGTTGGTGTATATTAATGAAATAGAATAAAATGCGGACTTCAGCATTCATATGTAGAAAAAGTTTTAATGTATCTTTCTAGAGAAGGTAGTGTTAATGTATCTTTCTAGAGAAGGTAGTGTTAATGTATCTTTCTAGAGAAGGTAGTGTTAATGTATCTTTCCAGGGGAAGAGTATTAATTTTAATATATTTTTTAACATTGTGTAATACAATTTCAAAATTACTCTGTGGTACTGTCACGTGGAAAGCCATGCTCCCAGTTTTCTTTTTAATTCACAAAATTATATATTATCAAAATTCTACTTTTTTTTCTCCTTCACTATTTTTTTTTAATGCAAACAAGAAAGAAATGCAAAAACCCCTGTAAATAATATCCAAATTCTGTAATTTCTCCTTTTCACATTTTTTTGGCAAAACATTCCACTCAACCTCAGGGCTATCAAGCCACAGATATGCTAAATATTAATCAAGATAATATTAAAAAAAAAATCGAAAGTGTGGTTTTCCATGTGACAGTACCTAATGAATGATTTACATATAGGAAGGCTGACAGATTACCAGGCAGTGATTCCAGGCTATGTAGCTGTCACTTCAAAGATAGAAAAAAAAGCGAATGATCCAACAGTTTTTAATTACACAAAGCAAGAAGCCTTTGACTTCCCAAGTCCAGAGGGAAAAAAGTTAGTGCACACTATTTCTTTACTACAGCTCTATGTGTTTTTATGAGTTTCTTTTAGAAAGTTAATATACACTGAGGGACCAAAAAATTAGAGCTATCTCTTATTTGAAAGTAAACCAGTCGGATAGTGATGTAACAGCGCAGAGTTGCTTATATAAGGAACGTTCAGCTTCGGACAACGTAGTTTTCACGGAAGTTAATGTCAAAATGGGTAAGACGAAAGATTTAAGTGACTTTGAACGAGAGACGATCGTTGGTGCAAGAAAAGCTGGTGCCAGCATCTCTGAAGCGACAACTCTTTTAGGATTTTCTCGCCCAACAGTATCTTGGGTGTTTAGAGAGTGGCAGTTGAGAAAAAAAACTTCAAGCGATAAGGACTATTCTGGTCGAAAAAGGCTGTTGAACGAGAGAGGTGAAAGGCGAGTAGCACGTGCAGTCCGCAGCAACAGAAGGGCAACAACACGACAAATTACAGCTGAAGTCAATGCAGGTACATCACAAAGCATATCCGAATGCTCAATATTATAACATACAAATAGGTACTCAATATTACAATAAAAACAAAAATAAGTACTATAATTTGCATCACACATATTGCAGTCTTGTTTCAAAAATTTGTACCAACCAATTAGAGAACCGAAATCTTATGTAAGCATGGGGGTGTATATAATGGCCAAAAATGTGCTTATGTAATACTTGAAAGGCCCCATTAGAAAATATGCATATTCCCTTGGTATACTTTAAGGTAATCTAGGTTTTATTGTATTGACCAAATTTCATATAATATACAGATCTACTATGTACATGCATTGTAATTTTGGGTAGATAAGCTACAATTTATATGAGCTTCAAAGTAAATTTCTGGCACATGAGTTTTCTACAATGGGCAGCTTATACATTTTTTTTTTGGACGTAATACGAAATTTGGAAAAATAAAACGAAATCGCACCATTATACTTGAAAGATCAATTTTGTTTTGAATTCAAAAGGAGCATAACGTTCTTAATATTTTTAAAATCATCTTTGAAACTAAAAAAAAAATAATAATAATAATGTAATGATGATTTTTTAAAGTAGAATTTTGAAGATTTAAAAAAGTATAAAATACGATTGTAATAATTTAATTATTCTTTTGTTAATCAATATTTATATAACGCATGTATGAGTTTTTTATAAATTAATATTATTTTAGAGTTTCTCAGATTTTGTATCATTTTAAAGCTTTTATTACATTTTTTAACATACAAATATTGAAAAAAGTTGCAGCTGTATTCTGACCCCACCCCTTCAGTTATCACTTTAGAAGAATATTTTCTATTTTTAAAAAATATACTTGCTGAATATTGAAACGCAAGATAATTTTTTAAAACATTTCATGAAGTATTAATATGATTCTCATTAATTACAGAACTAGGTTCAGATTATGGTTATGTTGATATATTTTTGTACATTTCTGTAAAGTTTCGTTCAGAATTAAAATAAAGATTTTCTTCACAGAATAATTTTCGCCTTTGCTAATTCCATAGAATGGTCACAAAAACATAGTGGCTGACCCATTCCATCGGTAAGTTGAGGAATCTCTCTTATGAACAAAAAAGAAGATTGTGTGGGAGGGGAGGGGGCAGCGAAATATCTGTCGCATGCTGGTGGCCAACAACCCAGAACCATCACTGATTTCAGGACTATAACTGCTCAACTGAATTGTGGAAGTCAGCACCCACATAATTAGAATTTTGTTAAACTTGGGAGGGGGGTCCATATCCATAACATTAAAATTTTGTAGATGATGAAAAGTAAAATGTTAACATTGGAATTCAATACCAGACTAGTCACACAAGTGAGGGACTTTTAATCTGTAAGTATGATGTAATGTGGTGCATAACTGAGAGAGTGTCGTGTAACTGAAAGACAAGTGAGGGGTCCTTAACCCTTTCGTTACCGAATTTTTTCAAATATTTAACTGTGAAAGTATTTCTTTATGCAAGTGTGAAAAAATGAACCATTTACTAGCAAACTTTGCTACTATACTACTATTACAATATCGCCCAAGCCTAGCCATAGGTTGAATACATAGCCATATATAGAATATAAGCCATAGGTAGAAAAGAATGAAGCACACAATGATACACCTGAAGCAGTGCACCAACGTTCTGCCAACTGTCCAGATGAAGCAAAACGGTCCGTCACCGCCATGCGGACCAGGTGTCTATCATCCCGTGCTGATGTCACCTTTCAGCTCCTACTCCCAGATTTCTGAGTTGTCTGGTTCTCTTGAACCCACTGCTTCCACACTCGCATCACTGTGCTGCTGTTACGCCCCATACGAGCTGCTATTGCACGATAAGAAAACCCTCCTTCACGAAGGCCGATCATTCGTCCCTGTTCAAACTCCGTAACTTGCTGAAATGTTGTCCTCTTTCGTCGTAGAGGCATAGTGACGTCTCATGTAACGTTTACCACTAGCAGATAACTATGCACGTCCCGCTACAGCCCTCTATTTATACGGATCCATCAGCAGTTCAGAGGGCGCTGCTCAGCCCACGCATGCGTGATGACTCTGAAATTCTAATCATTTGAATAGCATACCCTAGTTTGCATTTCCTGAAAGTTTCAGCTCAATCACATGATTCCTTCATGGTGTTGCAATTTTTACAAACATGAGTTTATAAACGTTCGTTGCACCTGTCAACGTTCTAAAAATAATATATAAATTTGGGAATGGTATTTCGTTATATACATAATTCGACTCTTTTCCATGAGGTGTTGCGTAATCTTGTTATTGTAGATTTTCCGGTCGGTTTATAGTCTTTTATTTACGTATCTTAATATGCGAGACAGAGTAAATTTTCGATTTATTTCAAATTCCAAATTAAACAATTTTGACTTACTTTGAGGCAACGTAAGAAAGTATAAATATTCATTGCATCTGTAAAAATTAAAAAAATATTAATTAAATTTGAAGATTGTATGTTTGTGACGACAATAATTGCACTTTAAAGAGTGGGGAACGGCACACCTCAGATTAGGTGAGGAGGCAGAGACATGAAAAGTTATCGTAAGCGAATATTGACAAATCAAAAAACTAGATACAGTGTAACTTCTCTTAACGGACACTTTCGAATAGCGGATGTCTCTTAATAATGGACACTTTTCTTTTCTCCGGCAAATTTACATTGAATCATATAGACGTTTTACTTCTAAATAGTGGACATTCTAAATAACGGACGCGGACACTAAAAATTTAAAATTAACGGACAGTGCAAAAAATGTATTTTTGTACTCTAAATTGTAAACAGATATTGTAGATCGCTAAAACACGACGAATGATCTGCCGCCACTGCAGTGGGGGTGGGGAGGGTGCAAAATATTTTGAAGTACCCTTTTCATTTCTACAAAAGGAGGTAGGTGGGTTCCGTTTTAAAAGAAATGCTTTCCATGAAGTCGAACAACTGCAAGAAATTTGTGATTCACAGATAACCATTTTCCTGAGCAATAGGCACTTTCAATAATGCTGTCTTTCAATAGATAAGAGCACTCCCCTCCCCCTCTCATTTAAAACATCAAGATTAACGAAGCAAAAATGTAGTTTAACAGTCTAGTCTAAGTGACGCCGATGTCCATATGCAGCTTTCTGCAGAAGTCCTTTAGAATTTGCATATGCTGATTGCAGTAGGGTTCACTGTTTTCATTTGAGAAAAAAAAAATGTTGCAAAAACGTAAACGCTTATCCTTAAGAGAGAAAGTCGGCTATAAATTTAAGGGAAACGGAAAAGTTGAGCATTGGGGAAACTCAAGTATTTGAAATCTTAAAACGGAAGGATGAACTTTTAAAATGTTGGGCATAAAATGGTAACCAAGAAACCAAAATAACTTTCCCTAAAACAGAAGGATTAGCTGTGGATACCGTAACATTTGAATGGTTTAGCCATGCTAGGTTGAAGAACATTCCTTTGTCTGGAACTTTGATTAGAGAAAAAGCATTAGAAATTGCGAAAAAATGGGACTTTCTAATTTCAAGGCCTCGGGTGGCTGGCCAGATAAATTTAGAGCCCGACACAACTTTTTTATAAAAATGTATGCGGTGAAAACTCGTCTGTTGACAACGAAATTGTTTTTGACTGGAAAATGAAAGTTAAGGATGGTTGCAAAGGTTATGATGATAAGAACATTTTCAACTGTGATGAATCTGGCCTCTTCTTTTGAGCTCTTCCTGACAAAAGTATCAGTTTCAAAGGCACAAAATGCAGTGGAGGAAAGATTTCAAAAGGAAGGTTAACTGTTATCTTATATGTGAATATAATAGGAGAATTTGATAGGTGATCATAGGTAAAGCTATGAAACCATGATGTTTTAAAGGGGTTAACGTTAATGCAGTGGACATACAATATCGGGCAAATAAAAAATCGTGGATGAACAAAGATTTAATGATTGAGTGGTTGTTATGCTTTGATAGAAAAATGCAGAGGGAAAAAAGAGAAGTGATTTTAATTTTAGATAATGCTTCTTCTCATCCTGACATTCCCTTCGAAAATGCAAATTAATTTTTCTTCCTCCAAACACGACTTCTGTTTGCCAACCCTTAGACCAAGGCATAATTAAATGCTCCGAAACTTGCTACCGTCAGTGCATTGTAAGACACCTTTTAGCAAAAATGTAAGACACTAAATCACCAAGTTCTCTTTTAAGCAGCGTAAGTATCTTAGACGCAATACTGTGGATTTGCTCTTCAGTAAAAATCACAGCTGCAACTATGGGTCCTTGTTTTGTAAAAGCAGGAATTTCCATCACCAACAAAGCCACTACAGAAACTGTTGATGATGACATTATGAAAATCTTCCTTGAATCTTATGAAGATTACACGTTAATAGGTGAACAATTATCAACTGAAAATAAATCCACTAATGTTGATGGCTTAATTGATTCAGAAACGGCAATACAGAACTGGATAAGGAGATAGAAACTGCTGAAAGCGACGAAGATGTTATGACAATAGTGTCTAACAAAGAAGCCATTGAATGCATTAGTAAATTAAAAAACTATTTTTTTTTTACAAGAGAATGATCCAGATGGTCTAAAAAATGCATTCGAATTAGGAATTCACGTGGAAGGGAAAATTGTAAAAATGTGTAAAAAGCAAACCAAAATTTCAGACTTTTTTTCAAAATAAATTTGTAATGCTGTACAATACGTCGGTGAAGTCGTGACGTCACAACATGGCTGCTGGGCACAAACAATAGATTGGGCCCATTGACTTAACATTGACGATCGTAGTAATTAGCATTTCTTAAGCTTGCAAATAAAAATGGGTTTATATTTTGTAGCTTGTTGCAACCACCGGACTGTCGGGAATAAATGTTCTTTTTATAGATTCCCAAAAGACAAACGCAAACATGCTCTTTGGGCAAAAATGTCCAGGTATCTATAATTTCTATCAAAGGTCATTCAAATCACATCAACCGGGGCATTGACCTTTAATTTTCAGATTCCAATGATTTTTGATTTATATTTACCTATGGAGCAAATTGCAAATTTTCATAGTTTTCGGAGGTTCCGTTTTCCTGGAATTAATTTTTGGAAATTAAAAAATAAAATAACTTTTTCAGTGATCTTGAGTCACATTCATGTAAATATCTAAGCACCTGTTTTAGCTAGAAAGTTCATCTTGAGCTCATTTTAAAGCCCTCTATATGCGCTTTCTCTGTGATATACATATGTACTGAGAAGATTTTTTTATCGTTTTTAAAATATATATATATATAAAAACTCAAAAACACCACTTTTGAAATCGAAAAAAATAAAAATAATAATATATATATATATTAAAGGAAAACTTCATTTAAGTACTTTTGCACGAATTCAGGGGATGGGACAATAATGAGATCAATGTTTTAAAAAAAATCTTCCCAACTGCATTAGAATTATTTAAAAAAATAAATAAATTCTGCCTGTATTTTCAAATAGTTCACAAAATAGTCATTAGCCATTAACTCTTCCAATTATATTTTAGAGTAAGTCACAAAATGTAGGAATGTGAAGTTAGTTATATAGTACCGTGCCTCTCTCCCCCCCACCCCCAAGAATTTTTTTCCGTATTCGCCTATACGTTGGGCCAAATTTCTGATATTAACATAATAGATTTAGAAAGTTATAGTAAGAAAACAATTCCAAACTCAAGATCATTTTATTCAATGTATACTGGGTAATAAATTAAATCAGAATTTATTAAAGATGAATAAATCACCCGATGTGTTGTTGCAAGAGAGCCTCGTTGAGAGAGAGAGAGAGAGTATGGCTGGATTGAGAGGGCCCGGAAGAAGGAATAGTTTTTAATTTTCATTGGTGTTTATTCATAAAATAAAATGCGGACTTCAGCATTCATCTGTAGAAAAAGCTTTAATGTATCTTTCTAGGGAAGGGGAAGAGTATTAATTTTAATATATTTTTAACACTGTGTAATACAATTTCAAAATTACCCTGTGGTATTATCACGTGGAAAGCCATGCTCCCAATTTTCTTTTTAATTTCACAAAATTATATATCAAAATTCTGCTCTTTTCCTTCTTGACTATTGTTATTATTATTTTTTTTTTTTAAATGCAAACAAGAAAAAAATACAAGAACCCCTATAAACAATATCCAAATTCTATAATTTCTCCTTTTCACATTTTTTTGGCAAAACATTCCACTTAACCTAAGGGCTATCAAGCCACAGATATGCTAAATATTAATTAAAATAATATTAAAAAAAAATCAAAAGTGTGGTTTTTCATGTGACAGTACCGAATGAATGATTTACATCTAGGAGGGCTGACAGATTACCAGGCAGTGATTCCAGGTAGTATCTGTCACTTTAAAGATGGAAAAAAAGAGAATTATCCATCACTTTTTAATTACACAAAGCAAGAAGCCTTCGACTTCCCAAGTCCAGAGAAAAAACTTTAGTACACACCATTTCTTTACTACAGCTCTACATATTTTTATGAGTTTCTTTTAGAAAGTTAATATATACTGAGGGGCCAAAAAATGAGAGATACTCCTATTTGAAAGTAAACTAGTCCAACAGTAACTTAGCAGCGCAGAGTTGCTTATATAAGGAACGCTCAGCTTCAGATGACATAGTTATCATGGAAGTTAATGTCAAAATGGGTAAGCCAGCAGATTTAAGTGACTTTGAACAAGGGATGACCATCGGTGCAAGGAGAGTTGGTGCCAGCATCTCTGAAACGATGACTTAAGATTTTCTCGCCCAACAGTATCTCGGGTATTTAGTGAGTGGCAGTTGAGGAAAAAAACTTCAAGCGATAAGGGCTATACTGATTGAAAAAGGCTGGTGAACGAGATAGGTGAAAGGCGAGGAGCATGCATAGTCCACAGCAACAGCACTACAAATTACAGTTGAAGTCAATGCAGGTGCATCACAAAGTATATCCGAATGCACAACAAGACAAACTTTGCAAAGGATGGGCTTTAGCAGCAGGGGACCATCAAGAGTGCCTTTGGTATCACAGAAAAATAGGAAAAGGCGCCTGTTGTGGGCTCAGGAAAGAAGGAATTGGTCACTTGAGGACTGGAAAAAAGTAGCCTGGTTCAATGAATCTCGTTTCCTGCTCTATCATGCAGATGGCAAGATCAGAATATGACACAAACCGCATGAATTCATGGACCTCTCCTGCCAAATGACAACTCTTCAGGCTGGTGGCAGTGAAATTATGATGTAGGGACTGTTTCCCTGGAGTACACTGGGTCCCTTGATATATGTAGACACAACTCTAAATGGCACATCTTACCTCAACATCGTTGCCGATCATGTGCACTCGTTTATGGTAATAATATTCCCTTATGGAGATGGTCACTTTCAGCAGGACAATGCACCTTGTCCAATCGGTCTCAAATTGGTTTGAGGAACATGATTCAGAGTTTAACCTTCTTCCATAGGAAGCTTAGTCCCCTGACCTCAATCCTATTGAACATTTGTGAGACAAGGTCGAAAGTCCAGGGTACTGACTAAATTAAGTTGTAATTGAAGCCGTGAAAAGCAGAATCCACGTGTATGTATTATCTATGTACGTATGTGTATGTCATTTATGTAATTGTATGTGATATTATTTTATGTAATTATATATATTATTTTTGTTTTTATATTCTGTACGTTGCTTTCTATATTGATTTTTATAACTCACTAGGAGACACAAACCTGTTAGATAATTTGTACCTTTAGTTGTGTCCTCAGTCATACGAAAACGGCCAAATAAATTTAAACATTGACCTGTAAATTTTTATTGGATTATTGTGTTAATGTTTTAGTTAATAATTGAATACAAGTGAATGAAGATATTAAGTTTCAAGTCAATTATATATAGATATATATAGAACAATAGATAGCTCTATGTCGGTGGTTTTCAAAGTGAGAGGTGCACAAGACATTTGTGCACAGTGCTATAAATGGGTTTTGGTGTTACATAAATTGCATCAATTTCAATAAAATCTGTCTCATTTGAATTTCATACTGCTTTTAATACAATTTGTAATCCAAATGTTAAAACATGCACACATACATTTTGTATTTGTAGAAGTAAATCCATGCAAGGGAGGTGCAAGTGTATCTTGTGAATAAAAGGAGGGCACTGGAATAAGCAGAAAATGCATAAGGTTTTAGCTCAAATGGGGTTACCTCTACATCATGGCTTAAGTCTCATAGCAGGGTTCGTACAGGGCCTGGAAAACTGGGAAAAACCTTGAATTTTAAGAAATTATTTCAAGGCCTTGAATATCCAGGAAAAATACCAGATTTTTCACAATGGCCAGGAAAATCCTTGAACTTTTATTTCCCGAGTAGGCCATTTTTGGTCACTTTTACTAGTTAAGGTCACTGTAGTGACTAGTTAAGGGTCATCACTGATGTAACACCGGCTAAATAAAACTTTTCCATGCTATTAGCAATTTTTTTTATTTCACAATTAACAACAATAACTGGCTGAATAAACCTTCGGGTATTGAACTGACAAGAGGGAGCATCGAAGCTGGGGGGCATCCTCCATCTTTGTGATCACAAAACAAATGAATTTAACGCATATTAAAACGCTGATGTAGTATCGTTCCTCCGCTAATTTTTTAAGT
>QLNU02009157.1:0-10594 GCA_006491805.2 Dysdera silvatica
AATATTACAGTTCTCGATTGGCCTGCTCTAAGTCCTGACTGTAATCCCATCGAAAATGTATGGGGCATACTAACGAATGTTGTGTATGCCAATGGAAAGCAATATCTGCCCGTTTTAGAACTTAAAAAGGCCATAGAAAAAGCGTGGTTTAATTTTGAACCAGAAACCTTTCAAAATCTTGTGCTTTCAATGAACGACAGCGTATTTAATTTAATACGAAATAATGGTGGCTACATTGATTATTAAAATTGTTCATTTCCTTATGCAATTGCTAAAATTTATGTTTGTGCCTAAACTTTTGTGCCACATATTTTACTCATTGTAAGTTATGTATTGCAGCAAGTTCGCTACTGATGTGCCTTTCTCTTCTTAAATTTTTATTTTGCATATTACATGTGTTCATATACTTCGTAATATCGAAGTTCCTGCCTCTTCAGTTTTAATAGTATCAGAAGAGTTTAAAATTTGTGGCAGGTTCAACCCTGCAGTACCTGTATGGCCTGCAAAAGGGTTGCTGGTATCTAACTGGAAGGAGACCCACACGCTGAACGCATGTGACGATGTGTGGAACCGGTCAGGCCAGTAACCTAGTGTCCTACCCCGCCTTCAAGTGGTGCAGGCTGAGCTTTCTATTTATGTGGCAAATTAATATTTGCTGCACGGATAGAAAGGCGGAAGGGGAGGGCTAATTCACCAACCCGTCTAGCCAGCGTGGTGAAATTATGGCTAATTCCTCCATTATGTTGACACACCAGAAACCATGGCCCCTAGTCTCCAGGTGCTGGAGTGCTCCTGATCAAGGTAGCGGTCAGCGTGGCATGAAAGCAGGGGGTGCTAAGAATCACTGGAATGGCCCAGGCTGCCGTTTGTTATTGACCTTGGCAACGTATAATGGACGATCCCTTGCTTCTGAAGCAAAACTTCAGGAATTGGAAGAGGAACTAGACAAGATCAAATGGGACATTGTAGGACTCAGTGAAGTTAGAAGAAAAGGTGAAGAGTTGGTGGAACTGAAAAGCGGACATTTGTTTTATTATAGAGGAACGGAAACTGGAAGAACAAGTGGTGTTGGCTTCTTAATCAACAAAAGAATTAAAGACTGTCTTCTGGAAGTTGAAAGTACATCAGATCGAGCAGCGAGGCTTGTTGTTCAACTAACCCAGCGATACCAACTTCAAATAGTACAGGTATATGCACCAACATCAAGCCATACCGACGAAGAGGTTGAAGAATTTTATGAAGAAATCAAAGAGTTACACACCAAAGGGAAACAACATATCAAGCTCATCATGGGGGATTTCAATGCAAGAATTGGACAACAGGAACAAGGAGAGACATCGGTTGGTAAATACGGATATGGGGAAAGGAATGAACGTGGCGATCAACTCATCGAATTTGCAGAAGCTGAAAACCTTAGCATCATGAATTCATTTTTTAAGAAGAAACCGCAAAGAAAATGGACATGGAAACACCCCAATGGAGGAACCAGCGAAATTGACTATATCCTGGCAAACAAGAAATCAATTATTGAAGATTGCAGCGTACTGAACAGATTTAATACTGGAAGTGATCATCGAATGGTGAGATGTAAAGTGCACTTAAATACTAAATTAGAACGACAGAAGCTCATTAGGAAACAAGTAAGTAAGAGGGTGGATCTAATGAAACTGAAAGTAAATACCGAGGCATTCAAGTTGGAATTAAAAAATCGCTTTTCTGCACTGGAAGGACTTATTGAAGAAGTTGACATCTCAGAAGCAAATGAAAACATTGTTAAGACAATAGTTGAAACTGCTGGGGAAATTGGTGGTGTAACCTGTAAAAAGCACAATAGCAAATTATCTGAGAAGACGAAACAGCTCATGAAAAGGCGAAGAGATATGAAGGTGGACAATCAAAATACCAGTTCCAGGATTGAGTACATAGAACTTTGTAAAACTCTGCGCAAAAGCATGAAAGAAGATATAAGAAAATTCAATTGTGAGTTAGTAAGGAAGGCCATTGAAAGCAACAAGAGCCTTAGGGTTGTTAAAGGGAGTTTGTCTATTGGGAAGAAACACATCATTGCATTAAAAGGAGAGGATGGCACCGTAACAAGAAATAGGGAAGAAATACTTAGAAGAGTTGAAGAATTCTACAAAAATCTATACGAAAGTAACAGTGGATTAAACGAAGACATTGAAATAGTCGAAGGAACAGCTCCTAAAATCTTAAAAGAAGAAGTTTCATTTGCAATAAAAAATATGAAGAAAGGAAGAGCCCCTGGTGATGATGGTATTACATTAGATATCTTAAAAGAAGCTGGAGAATATGTAGAAGACATACTCGCAAAATTCTTTACCAAATGTCTTAACAGCGGTAACATACCAAACCAATGGGATTCTGCAACAGTAATTCTTTTGCATAAAAAAGGTGATAAAGAGGATTTGAAAAATTACCGACCAATTAGCTTGTTACCTGCTATTTATAAAATCTTCACAAAAGTGCTAACACATCGCCTGCAGAAAAAATTAGATGCAGCTCAACCAAGAGAACAAGCTGGATTTCGAAGTGGATTCAGTACAGTGGACCATATTCAAGTATTAAGAGAATTAATTGAAAGAACACATGAATATGAACTTCCATTGTGTGTTGCATTTATTGACTATGAGAAGGCCTTTGACTCTATTAAAACATCAGCAGTCATCAACTCTTTAAGATCAACAGACATCGAGGATGTGTACATTGACATGGTGAAACGTGTGTATAAAAATGCAAGTGCAAAATTTCGGTTACATAAAGATACCAAAACTATCAAAATTGGTAAAGGTGTGAGGCAGGGAGATACCATTTCTCCAAAACTTTTTACTTCAGCTTTACAGATGATTTTTCAGCAGATAAATTGGAATAACAAGGGAATAAAAATAAATGGTGAATATTTAAATCATCTGCGGTTTGCTGATGACATTGTTATTTTTTCAACGGACCCATCAGAACTCCAAGACATGGTACAAGAGCTCTCAACTAGAAGTAAAGAAGTTGGACTCAAGATGAACCTACAAAAAACTAAGATCATGTTCAATAATTTTGTAGAGGAAACAAAAATACAAGTTGACAACACTGAGCTAGAAATTGCTGATTCATATATTTACCTTGGCCAGCTGATTTCAATGGATGGCAACATTATGAAAGAACTCAACAGACGTATTAAACTTGGCTGGAGTGCATTTGGAAGAAACAGTTTTATCCTGAAGGGGAAATTGCCTTTGTGTCTAAAAAGAAAGGTCTTCAACCAGTGTGTATTGCCAGTCCTCTCTTATGGATCAGAGACATGGAGTCTAACAGTTGGAGCAATACGAAAGTTACAGACAACGCAAAGGAGCATGGAGAGGTGCATGCTTGGAATAACTAGGAGAGATCGAAAAAGAAACACTTGGGTGAGAGAGCAAACTAGAGTAGAGGACATCATTGTTAAAGTAAAAGGGCTGAAATGGCGATGGGCTGGGCATATTGCAAGAAGAACTGATCAACGATGGACAACAGAAATTCTGAAC
This sequence comes from Dysdera silvatica, assembly GCA_006491805.2. Lineage (NCBI taxonomy): Eukaryota > Metazoa > Arthropoda > Arachnida > Araneae > Dysderidae > Dysdera > Dysdera silvatica. Next base: position 3,534 of record QLNU02009157.1, read on the forward strand.
TGGATTCCAAGAGACCACCGAAGACCTAGAAAACGTCCTCAAACTAGATGGGTGGATGAAATAAGAAAACAGGTTGGGGTGACGTGGAAGCGAATTGCTCAGGATAGACTTGTGTGGAAAGCATTTGGAGAGACCTTCATCCAGCAGTGGATAGATAATGGTTGAATATGATGATGATGATGATGATATATGTGTGTGTGTGTGTGTGTGTGTGTGTGTGTGTGTGTGTGTGTGTGTGTGTGTGTCGAGATGGCCCAGTGGTATAAGCGCAAACCTACCAACCAGGAGGTCTTTGCTAGAGCCAAGGGTTCGATCCCCAGTATGGGGAAAAAAATAAGAGCGTCACTACGCTCGTGGCGCCATCTATTATTCGGTGAAAGTAGTAACAATGAATAAAAACAGCGTTACTACGCTCATGGCGCGATGTCTTGATCGGTGAAAGTATTAATAATGAATAAAAATACCATTGGGCCATTAAAACCGGATTTGTAGCCTGCTGACGACATGCCAGCATCCGGAACGCCGTTGGGATAACTCTTGGTAACCCAGCGACGTGAAAAAGGCTATCTCAGACGCTGATGATATGAACCATAATGAAAATATGAATGGAGAATCGGTTGTCGCGCTCTTGAATCAGAACCGCATTCGGACTTTAAGCAGAGGCGTCTGTTCAAAAAATATGCAACAGTCTCTTCTTGGAGGTGCCGGCAGTTGTAGCGGTGCCTACAACTGTACGGCTACTAGAACCAACAGAGCCCATAGTGCTTTGCAGCCTAGTATAGGTGCAACCACTAGGGCTGAAAGAGCACGCCAGCGCATGTCATGGACAATAGATATGAACACCTACATCATGCGCACCTACTATACGATTACAAAGCTAGAAACAGACATGACAAATTACAGACCCACACTTCACGCCAAATTCGCACAGCAGTACCCACACCTAGACATCAGTATAGAAAGGATAACAACCCAACGCAGGAACATAATAACCAGAAATCTCTTAGCAGAGCCCATACTGCAAAGGTTAAGAGATGAAGTCGCCAATGACCTAGTAAACACGCCAACCAGTGTGGCCAACCCAGAACCATCCGTTAGTAGCCCAAGAGAACCGCTCCAACCAAATATAGAAGAAGAGAGGAGGGACGTGAAGAAAATGGAAGAAGGTTTCCAATGTGCCCTGGCGGAATATGAAGGCTCGGATGCCGCAACAAGGCCAAGAATACCACGCCAACCGGCATCTTGGAAACTCTGCAAAGCAACCAAGATCCTCAATGAACATACCCTGCCACTACACCTGCAGAAACACAACTCCCTACAGGAAATACACACCGCCATATACTGTGCAGCAATAGCGGCATCACGCGCCAATGGGTACGAAGTAAGGAACGAAGGCCGAAATAATAGAGGTAACAAAGCCAAACCACCATGGCAAGTCAGACTGCAAAAACGAATAGAAGAGCTCCGCAGAAGCATAGGGCGAATAACTCAGTACATGCAGGGAAATAGGGGTAAGAAATTAGTGAGGAAAGTGAAGATGGCCCTTAAGAGAAATAGGACCCATACAAGACACGAAGAGCCCAATAAACACATCAGCGAATATCTGGATACCCTCAAACAAAAACTGGGTGTATACGCCAGAAGACTCCGAAGATACAAAGACTGTACCAACAAAAAACAACAGAACATGCAATTCCAAGCAAACCAGAAGGCCTTCTACAGGAAGCTTCAAGAGACCCCAGCGAACAAAGACAAGTACGAAGCCCCAAAGCCAGCAGTAATAGAGACCTTCTGGAAGACACTATGGTCCAATGAAGTACAGCACAAAAGTGCCCCCTGGATTCAGCAAGAAATGGAGGCTACGAGGGGAATAGAAGAGATGGAGTATACGGGCATCACGATAGAGGAACTCCAGCAGGTAATCCAACGTACGCACAACTGGAAAGCATCCGGTATTGACGGCATACACAACTTCTGGTACAAGAAATTTACCAGCACCCATGGCCCATTAGCCAAGGAACTTACGGCGATAATTGAAGACCCCAGCAAAATGCCTGAATTCCTCTGCAAAGGAATAACTTACCTCCTACCGAAGGACCAGGATACCAGTAACCCAGCGAAATACCGACCCATTACGTGCCTTAACACCCTGTATAAGATACTCACGGGGTGCATCTCTGAAAAAATAAGCCGGCACAGCGAAAGCAACAACTTAATGACGGAAGAACAAAAGGGATGCCAGAAAGGGACTCTGGGATGTAAAGAGCAGCTTACCATCGACTCAGTTATCCTGGAACAAGCAAGAAAACAAAAGCGAAAACTCAACACCGCATACATAGACTACAAGAAGGCTTTCGACTCTGTTCCGCACTCGTGGCTCCTTGAAATACTCAGCATATACAAAGTGCATCCCTCAATCATCCGATTCCTACAGAGCAGCATGAAACAATGGAGAACCAGGTTACAGCTAAACACGCCAGACAGTAAAATAGAAACGGCCGAGATCCCCATCCGCCGCGGAATCTTTCAAGGAGACGCACTAAGCCCCCAGTGGTTCTGCTTGGCGTTGAACCCCTTGTCAAGGATGCTGAACACAAGTAAATACGGATACATGCTGAAGAAAGACAAGAGAAACCTACATAAAGTCTCCCACCTCATGTACGTAGATGACATCAAGCTATACGCGCCAACAATCACCCAACTCCGACAACTCATCAGTATAACAGAGACATTCTCCAAGGACATAGGAATGGAATTCGGCCTCGATAAGTGCAAAATACAGGAGAATAGAAAAGAAGATTTACCAGGCATCGAATTCGAAGACGGGAGACTACTGAAGATCTTGGACGAGGGCGAAACCTACAAATACCTAGGGATAATGCAAAAACGGCAGCAGGAGCACAAGAAAGTCAAGGTCCAGCTCACGCAAGCATTCCAAGAAAGACTTAGAAGCATTGTGAAGACGAAACTGAGCGGGAAGAACACCACGCAAGCAATTAACGCATATGCGGTACCAGTGCTCACCTACTCCTTCGGGATAATCAAATGGACCAACACTGAACTAGAACAACTCCAGCGGAAAATGAGAACCATCCAAAGAAGAGCCGGACAACTACACCCTGCAACGGCAATTGAACGGCAAACACTACCCCGGGAAGAAGGAGGACGCGGACAAGCGGACCTCAAAGACTTACATGACAAGCAGATCCAGAGCATGAGGCAATACTTCCAGTTGAAGAGTCCCCGATCGCCACTCATCCAAGCCATAATACAAGCAGATGCAAATTACACGCCACTAAACCTGTGTAGTACCGAAAAGCGTGTCCTGGAAACAGCCAATGAACAGAAACTAAGAACTTGGGCCGGAAAACCATTACATGGCAGGCACTACAATGACCTGCAACAACCACACGTTGACAAAAAGGCATCAAATTCTTGGCTGGCCAAAGGCACTCTCCAGCCAGAGACAGAAGGATTCATGCTAGCCATCCAAGACCAAGTGATCGCAACAAGGAACAATCAGAAATTCATCCAGAGAAAAGACATAGAAAGCGACAAATGCAGACACTGTCATGCGGCATCGGAGACAATCCAACACGTGATGGCAGGATGCAAGATCCTTGCGCAGTCAGACTACAAACATAGGCACGATCAAGTAGCGAAAATAGTCCACCAGAAATTGGCAGCAGATAGCGATAATATCTTTAAAATCAGTTTAACGGTCTCTCAAATATGAACTGTTCTTACTCCACAAAAATCAACTACTTTGCCCATCCCCTATTTAACACAACTCATCGCGGCGCCAATTTCCAAATGTAAATAAAAGTGACGACACATTATACACATACGCAGTTTCCTCCATTTTATTGCATTGTTCCTCCATCTTCCTTGTTTACCTAAGTGGTGGCGGAATGAGGAAAATTTGAAAATGCACAGCGTATAATTCAACTTAAAAAAAAAAAAAAGCATTTTATTCAATGGTAGCTATGTACATTATTCGATATATTTTAAAGTTAAACTGCACATACACTTTATGGACATCGACAGAATCTCTGCTCGCGGGGAGTGTCGAACTTTGTTGGGGTGTGTCGAACTATGTGGTGGGAAATTTACCTTCAAAATTCTAATTTTCCTTATAAAATGTACTTACCAGAAGAGAAACGAAGTAAAATGTTCAGTAGCAATGAAATAATTCGTCCATATTTGCACAAAAAAATTCATTTTTTCATTTGGAGGAAAGCGAAATTCAAGCATTTCTTCTTGGACATTTAACCCATTCACGGACGGTTGATAATTTTTAAGGTAGCAGGATTTTATTTCATATGGAACCTTTCTTCCGCTTGGTATCCTTATCTGTGCGGTATTTGAGAAAAATTGCTATATAAAATAAAAGATTATTATAATTTTACATGAAAAATATAGAAAAATTTCTTTCTTTCAACATACCTCTCTCTCTCTATAGCCTCTCTCTCTCTCTCTTTCTTCATTCTTTCTCGTACCAGCCACGGGCATATTCCCCCCTGTGAATTATTTCAACTGATTTACGCTCTTCCTCGCTTGCGCCTCTGACGTGGGCCTTTCACACCATCCCCTAAATACGGCCCTGGGTGTGAGGGGTGTAGCAGACTCTCTGTAAGACATAATATACGGACACAACGGTTAAATCCTCCCTAAAATTGGACAATGTTTGTTGGAGGATAGAAAAGGAAAGTAAAGGGGAATTACCGTAATTGGAAAACGTAACGGGCAGTTAGTTTCAAAGAAGAGAGTAAACATGGGGCTCTAGTAAGGGGCGGCGCGACCTTTAGGCAAACTACGCGACCGCTTAGGGCGGCAGTATTTGTGGGGCGGCACCACGACAAACATGTTAGGTGCTTAATGCACAATACGATAATCGAAATAAACTCGACAACAAATAAATGAAACCAAATGGATTATCGTTTGCCCTAGTGAGATCGATGGTTATTTTTGATATTAGAGACGAGAGCAGAAAAACAAACCAACAAAATCTTCAACGAGAAAGTTCGAAGAGATCTTCCTTTAGTTTTGCACACCCACATTGTGGTTTGACCCCCGTGATCTCATGGTGTTAAAGTTTCTGGCTAGCTAAGCATCGACGAGGTGTCAAATTTATAAATAATTCTGGATTGTACATCTCAGCTGTATATCAATTCCCCCCCCCCCTAAATATTCTTTCTTAGATCGTAACTTTCCTCTCCAGAAGAGCATATGGCGGGAGGTAACAAAAATTGACGTGTTGAAATAGTCGCAAACCCAATATCGCCTTTTAGAGATTCCAGAGGCGTGGGGAGGGGGGGGGTTAGTCTTAAATAGGATCACTTACACAAGAAAATCAGCGATATTAATCGTACTTTTTTTTTTGGCACGTTTCTTAACCATTATTGGAATGAAAATGAGGTGATGACATCCCAGTTACTATTTATATTTCAAATAAGTAATATTTATTTGAACTCTAAGATTACATGATGTTTAAAATGCAGTTATAAATGTATATATAGTCTTAAAATTTAAATAAAACTGCTTAATAAATTTAACAATTGCGTTTCCCCTCCTCTTAAAAAAGTTCTAGGAAGCCTTGCTTCACTTTTATACAGTGGTGGCTTTTCAGGGGAAAGAAGGGAATGCCATTTCCCCAACATTTTTCATCAAATTCATTTCTCATATTAGTCTTTTTTTTTCAGTATTTCATATACAGGGCGATTTTTAACTCGAGGAAAAAATTTTAAGGGGTGGTAGGGGATCCGAAATTAACCATATTGGTCGATATCCCCATGTTCGAAACGGAACGGATATGGTTGCACAGTCAATTTATTGTTTAGGTCCAACTCGTTACTACTTAACAAATCACACCAATTAAAACAATTTTTCAATACAGAATTTAAGTAATTGACCTAATAATATAGCAGAGACAAAAAAAAATCAGGAATTCACTTTTCTGATCCTGATCTTTGTTACGATTTAGTGAAAATAAGTATAAAACTACATTTTTTTATCACACTGGAAAACAGCTGTGAACTACCAAGTATGTGTAACAGGTGAAGATCAAATTTACATCGTCTAACCTCACTTCAAAAAAGATACCTCCGCCTTCTTCCTCACCAAAGTCTACCCCTCACGCTTTGGAAACTGCGAAACATTTTCGCATTCTTTTAATTGACGAACATCTTTATTTTAAAGCCTCTACATTTATGTTCAATGCTATTAAATCTTCACGGCATCCTAACATTATTTCTCTTCACTTACCCAACCACACACATCTCACAAGAACAGCAGGCAATTACATACCCGGATTTTCTAGAAGTAATCGGGGGCTGGTGCAAATGGGTTGTTGTGGTCCCAGAGTATGGAACTCCCTTCCTACTACCTTACAATCAATAAACTCACTCCCTCTGTTTAAAAACTTCCTTCCAAACACTTTTTAGGTTAACACTTTTCTATTTTATACAACGAAATATCACTACCTGGGGCAACATGGGCTCTGTCAGACACAACAGTCTTTATCCATTGCTGCCCAGGTGAATCATATTATGTTCAGAATTGTATAAAAGTGTTTGTAATCTGTGTGATTCTCCTGAATAAAGTTTAACTCATCTTATATTTTTTAATGCCTTTTTTTTTAACTTGCGAGTAACAACATATATGAGCATAAGGGTAAATGACTGAGATAATACGAATATTGTAATATATATTCCATTATAACATTATCTCTAACGTATTTCGATACAACGAAAGTATTGGCCTTCTGACTAAATAAGGTTGAAGGTCCCTGGCCTAGGGCGCTTCATTTTAAGGGGTGTAAAATTCCATAAGGCGGTTTGTTTTTTCAAAGTGCAATCCGTTTACTGGACAAATTCGTCAAACCGCTCTCCACGAAAAAATGCCCCTTTCCACACACGTCAGAAAAAATTTCGCCGTTGAGTAATTTTTTTATTCGAATATATTATAGAGTATATTAAATATAAAATACATTTTTTTAAGTTAAATCATTCGAGTTTTTTAAGGGATTTAAAAGGTTTTTTTTAACAAATTATTAGATAATC
>QLNU02009160.1:0-32208 GCA_006491805.2 Dysdera silvatica
ACCTCCCTTAACTACCACCTCTATTTAGCGACCACCTCCCTTAACAACCACTCTTTCTGGAAGCAGATTTTTTCCCTCCCCCATAGACTCACTGATAAATTGACCTCCATTCAGAGGCCACCAAGCGGAGAGATCGCTTTTTCGCAGAACCGGCGGTGGTCGACTTAGAGAGGTTTACTATATATATATTTAAAGATAGCATTTACTGTTAAATAAACAGAAAATCCACGATAACTGTCAATGAAAGCATTTAGTTTTTTTCGACCCGAGAATAACTATTTGAAACCTCTGCCTGCCCGCTGTACAGATATAGCTACAGACGGAGACTCCAGTTTCACAGCAAATTTGAGAGCCCAGTGCTATGGTCAGTTGTAACTTTGTTTCAATATAAGAAACACCCTGGAAAACGTCCTCGTTTCTTCTTCATGGCACTTAATATGAGGTTAAATGAGAAGGGGTGGGGGAAGAGGCGAGATCACAGAATCTGTGGCTCTGATACCTATACAGCCACTTCGAGTTTTGAGTTAACTACTATCGTGGTAAAAATAGACCACAAATTTGAAAACAAAAATTCGACAAGATTTTTAATCAAAAGCTGTTGATCAATTTTGAGAGTACGTGACCTTTTTGAGTAGCTTTGCAATTAAATCCAGCTCTAAGAAGGGGACGCAAACAAAAAATGAAAAACCATCTTTTATCAAAAAAAAAAAAAAAATCACCAAGATGAGGCGGCGAGTGACTGACCCGAAGAAGTGAGCCCGCGTAAGCGTCGCATTAAGGGCGCTTCTTTCATTGCGATTTCAATATAAATACAATCGGAATGCAGTCGGCCGCACTTGCTTTTAATTCGCTTTGGTTTATAATAGCTAGTTGGAACCCATTAAGCATCAATTTTCTGTTAATTCAATTTATTTCCCAAGAGTTAGCAAGTGCAACTGGTGTATATTTAAATATACGTAAACCCAAAATTTTTTCCTATTTTTTTAATATTTTTCCTGTACATTAATTTTTATGGTATCTATTCTTAAAATTTTGATGTATCTTTCTCATCAAGAATTATTAATTTCTATTAAATTAAACTCACTGCCAACTAGTGAGCTATCGCCATCTGTTGATAAAAATGGAAATAATTATTAAAAGTTTTTCTTTAAAAGACGCATTGGTATTAAGTAGGGATCAACAGTAAATCGGTTTGCCAATCAATCGAGGCCGATTTATTCATTTTTTTTCCTAAATCGGCATAGGCCGCCGATTGAAAAACATCGGTCAGTTGGCCGATATTACATTTTCCCCACTTGGTAAAAATCGGAGAAATAGATCGCGATTTTCGGCATTACCACCTACAACTTCTCAGCTTCTATCACAGTGGTTCCCAATCTTTTTCAAGATTCGACCCACTGTTATAGTAGTCAAGTAATCCGCGACCCCCTTTAATAGTAACCGAAAATCTGCGACCCCCTTTTATAGTAACCAAAAATCTGCGACCCCCTCTCTGTCCGCCGCCGACACATTTGCATAATAAAAGCACTTTTAACAGAGTAAAGAAAACACATTAAATACAAAATTATATTAATTATATATGTTACATTAATTACGTATATATTGTATAAATTATATATTATATATAATGTATATTATAGATATAAAGTTAACAGCCATTAGTAGAGTATTGCAATATAGTCATGTTGAAATGTAAAAGCGTTGGAAACGTTTGATATGACATTCTTTACAAAAATAATTGCAACTAAAACTAGTTGTGGCCATCCGTGTTCGCGACCCCCAGGTTGGGAACCGATGTTTTAAGGAATATACAAATATAGAAACAATTTTCTTTAAGAGGAGGACATTATAAAAAATAAAAATTTTGATGACAAAACTACGATCAAAAATTTATAGTGATGCTCGAGGGTAAAAATGGTATTTCCTTATTTACTTTTGTATAACAATACGTATTTAATTTTGTAGGTATGTAATTTTGCATAATAATATGTTTATAATTCTTCTTTACGATAACGACGACTCATTTTTATTCGACTTTATTTTGTAAAAATTTTTGAATTCCCCCCCACCCCGAAATGAAATCCGGGTTACGGCCTTGAAACGTATAACTATTTTTTTTTTTTTTTTTATTTAAAATGTGTTGGTGGATCGATTTTCTTGAAGGAAGCAGGGCACAGATTGTTTGCTTACGGCGCCAACTTTGCATGCGGTGGATCTGTATATGTATTACTTTAAAAAAATGTAAAGCAAGAATTTAAAATTTGTAAAACATTAAAATTTCACTAAATATTAATCAAAAAATAAATTTTTTTCCATAAGAAATATATTTATTTAAAGATATTAAGTTAGTGTTATAGCATGTCCCATGTGGTCTAGTGGTTAGGATTCCTGGCTTTCACCCAGGCGGCCCGGGTTCGATTCCCGGCGTGGGAAGGAAGTATTTTTTTAACTTTCCTTCTCATACTTATTTAATTTACATTATTTATTCAGCTTCATATTATCCCATTTATATATACTCTTTTAATCTTCATTATTCCGTAAAATTCTCTCGAGTGTAAAAAAAAAAATATATATATAATATTAAATATAATCGTAACCTCACAATAATTTATAATTTCCAATTTTTCTTAATTAAAAACAAATAATTATATTAACCTACCACGGTCGTAGGGTTATATAGGCCCGTGGAACACATAACCTTTAAAGCCGTGTGAGGTCTCATAGGCGTAATCAGGTGGGGGTGCACTTGCCCCCCACCCCGATGTTTTAGAAAATAGGCAAAATCGTTCCTATTCCCCATACAATTTTGTGTTTTTGCCCCCAGTTTACGATGTTTACCCCACCCCAAGTTACGCCTAAGGCTGCTGCTACAATATATAATTATTCATGATATGTGCTTGCCTTCGCCTCAATAATTTTGAAAACTCCACATAATAACTCTAATCCCTGATTACAAGTATTTGTAAAATTGTATATTTTATATTGTTTATTTTGTAGAATAGATGCACATTTTCTTCCTTTTGCTTTATTCCAATTATTATGATTCATTTTTTTGTCATAAAACCTTTGTTATAAGGAAAATTATTCTTATTTACTGAGAAAATTGTAAATAAAAAGCAATGAAAAACGAAACATGTAAGTGAACAAAAACAGAATTAGAAATAATATTTGACAATAATATTTAGAATTTTCTTTATTGAATGAATTTGCGGAGTATGGACTTTTTGTATTTCCAACGCATTGACACGTAGACAAAAGTTTAATTTATCGGTAATGACGTTTGTGGTTTCTTTTTATTGCGATAGATGGCGACACAATCTATCGAGTTTTCAGTTAAAGCCAAAATGACTAGGAATCGACTGATAGTATCGGCGCCGATACTTCTGTTTTTCGTGGTATCGATACTTTCGTATTTTAAAAGTATCTGTTCCAAAAATATCAGTGTATTTTTGCTGATACTTTTCAACCGATACTTACGTTTTAATTCACAAAGGGAAAAAACTCTTCTCGGATTTGTTGACAAATTTAGTATCTACCTGGAGATTTCAGTATTTTTATTTCTTTTACTTGATGGTTAAATATAATCTAGGAACAACACAATTCATTCATTTCATTCTCCACATTCATTAATTCAAAATGCAATCATCAAGTGGAACTTAACCTATAACATGCTGTAGCGTATACTTATCATGAAAGAAGCGTTAATTACCCACAATCTACGCCATAGTCTCCCAGAATCTCTGATTTCGTAAAAAAACATGTCTTTATATGTGAGTCAGTACTGTCGATGTACCCTCCCCCCACCACAAAAAAACCTCTAGTTTGTACGAATTTTTTCTATACGGTGTGTATAGTCAGAAACACAACTAAGCATGGGGTAGTTCCACCCCGGACAAGAGATCGGACTAGAAATTCCCGTCTAAGTTTTCGGGGAAAACACTCTAATGATTTCTGCCCACTTTCTAATCCGACGTAAATTTGATTCTTGAATAGGTTCCGGGGTTTCAGTTCAGTTTCTGTCACGGTCCTTTCACTCTACAGACATACACGCAACTAAGCACAGGACAGTTTCACTCCAGACCAGAAACCGGACTAGAAACTCAGGTCTGAGTTTCCGCGTAGAAAACTCTCTCTGATAATTTCTGTTCTGTTTCTAATCAGACAGGAACTTCATTCTGGAATAGGTTCCGAGGTTTCAGTTCAGTTTCTATCACGGTCCTTTCACTCTACAGACAAAAACGCAATTAAGCATAGGGTAGTTTCACTCCGGACCAGAAACCGAACTAGAAACTCAGGTCTGAGTTTCCAGGTAGAAAACTCTTTCTGTTAATTTCTGTTCTGTTTCTAATCAGACAGAAACTTGATTCTGGAATAGGTTCCGAGGTTTCAGTTCAGTTTCTGTCACGGTCCTTTCAATCTACAGACATAAACGCAATTAAGCACAGGGTAGTTTCACTCCGGACCAGAAACCGAACTAGAAACTCAGGTCTGAGTTTCCAGGTAGAAAACTCTTTCTGTTAATTTCTGTTCTGTTTCTAATCAGACAGAAACTTGATTCTGGAATAGGTTCCGAGGTTTCATTTCAGTTTCTGTCACGGTCCTTGATCACAAGCGTCTCCTGATATAAAAGGTCTTGATCAAGGTGGTCGTCTCCCTGGCCCAGCTTATTCTACAAATGCCGAGCATTCCTCAGGAGTTGTCTCCTCTCCTTGCCTCCCTCCATGCCTTTGCCTGAGCTTTTCTTGTCTGGTGGCCGTGTCCATTGGTGTACGCAGGGGAGTGTTGATGGGGTTGTAACCCCCATTGCAATGAAATTTTGTATATTTAACATAGGAATATGTGAGTTGTAACTCTGTACCCCCCCCCCATTGAGTCTATAACCCCACCAACTTACCAACTTTCCAATGGCCATGTCCACGGATTCGCCATTTTCTTCGCTACTGATTTTTCTTCAGACATTCTTGCCTGGATCAGAAGAGTCCTGAAGAACAAAGCACAGTTTCTTCTTTTCGTTCCTACATCGTGTCAAGCTACAGCCTAATCAAATTTGTGTACAATGCCTAGGAGGTGTAGGAGAAACACTGGAACGTATAATGCTCAAGTGCCCAGCGTAAGGTCTTCCCAACAATCGCCTCTTTGAATCCTGCCGAAGTCTCGGGGTCTCTGATCTTCTAAGACTTAAAAGACTTATTGGATCTACCTGCTGGTCCTTGTTTGCAAAACGCTCACATCGCTGCCACATGGGCTTTCCTCAATGCCCTTGGGCGCCCACTTTGAGTTCCTACAAAGATTTGCGTTTCACTTTCAGATGAGGACTTTGTTCAAGGAATCTGTAAACCACTGTGCCCGCCCCCGCCTCTCCGGGAACACAGAGCCGTCCTCGGCGGTTTATCATTCCCAACAATGCACAAATCATGACTCATTCCCTAAAGTTGTAAAATTAGGTTATTTTTCTTTCGATAGATTTTTGCATAAGATTTAATTAGAAATTTTGTTTGTATTCTTCTGAAGGGAGTATTTTACACATGGTTTTGTACTTTCCTGGGGAACAAACTGCTCCGTCCATATTACAAACAGATTTCGATTGTTAGGGGGCGCTCTCTAGAAATAGGCAGTACTAATCAATTTTGTGAATTGACTTTGTTGTATCTACTCAATTTCTTATCAATATAATTTCTTTTATAATGTTATGAAATATATCGACATTTTGGAGATTCTATCTGAGAGGATCTTTGATTTTTAAGAGTGGGATTTCTAAAAAGATTTTGCAAATCACCTTCGTAGCTCAGTAAGAGCCTTGGAAGGTCGTGGGTTCATATTTATTTTCTTTCGAACGTTGCCATACCATCGGCGTCTGTATCACTACGCCAATTTTGATGAGATTTTGCTTGGAATATACATCATAATTACTTATTAATTGTAGTTGGATTTTGCTTGGAATATACAATTGCAACATATCTGAAAGTGCACTGAAAAACTTACATTAAATTTGTAAAACGGCTTACCTGGCAGATTACATAGATGTTCTACACAATTTTTTTTTTTTTTTATGTAAATTGATGAATGCAGTCTTGCCTGGCTTATGCCATGTTTCGGCTTTAGTGTTTTCAGTTATTTGGGATGTATATAACGTATCAAGTCATATTGTGTATATAGTATCTTGTTTATGTTCAAGTTAACATTTCCATGTGTGTTCGAGTCTTTCCTTTGGTGTTTTTATATTGTGAAGTAATGTGCCACGATGCGATGTAGTTGCTCAAAAAAGTTGCTTTGCCAATCTTTGTAACGGTTCTAGACCCACACAAATAAAATATTATTATTATTACTAAATTTTTGCATTTAGTATGTTATTCCCTCATTTCAGGCATAGCCTTACAAAAGGATAAAACGTTTAAATTTACATAGAGATCATTATTGGCATGTTGATAAGTAATGGAATTAAAAAATCATTTAAATTTTATGTATTTACATATAGAGCTTCCATATACTGACGCTGATACGGTTCCATAAAAAAAATCAATATAGAGAAACTATATGTTTTATATACATGTGATGTTCGGTATAATTCGGAACATGAATCACATTATCTTATACTCTTTATAAATACGTGTATAGGAACCACATTATCCCACTAACATTATATTTCGTTATGTTCTTTGTAAATAAGTAAATATGAATCGCATTATGTTTCTAACGTTATGTTACGTTATATTCCTTGCAAATAAACGAATATGAATCACATTACGTTATTAATATCACGTTACATTCTTCATAAATACGTGGGCACGAATCGCATTGTAAGGTATTATTACCCTCCGCAGGGATAACACAATTGCCAAATATGGTCAACACAGAAAAGCCTCCGAGGAGAGATTTCGGGTTTTTTCCTGGGGAATAATGACACGTGAAAATTTCATCACCCACGTTTATTAGCTCAAGCTAGAGCCTTTTGTTATAGGGAAAAAAAAGAGACATAACCTCTAATCTAAAAGAATTATGATAATATAAGAGGCAATAACAAATGCACACATTTTCTTATTTTCGAATGCTTTATTCAATTACACTATTATCATTATCAAAAAGATTATAATCAAATATTTGTTTAACGATTTCCTGATTGTTTCAGATACCGGACCAAGGGCACGGGAAGACCCTGACTCCTCTACTTTGCCTCGGTTTCATCCAGTGTTGACCCTTCAGGGGTACTTACGGTCGGCGGGTCAGTACTATCTTCAGGGATACTTACGGTCGGCGGGTCAGTACTATCTTCAGGGGTGGTGGTTTGAACTCTCACACAGCGTCTGAACTGTAATAAATATTAAAACATTTTTAAAAATACTTAATAAATCAGTAACCAATCTAACTCCAATTACAGATTTTCATCCACCTTCTACACAGTAATGGTTGATTTTTACAACCTCTCCAAGTTTTAATAACACCAGCAATGAGAAATTTAAGTTTCTATTTGCGCAGGTTGTGTGTATGGTGCAAGGACAGTAAAGATCATGATGCGCAGGTCGTCTTTTGTGGCACAAGGAAAATAAAGACCATGCTTCGCTAGAATCTTGACTTTATTCGCGGACCAGAACTTCGTAAAATAACAGTTGAACCTACTGAAATAGATTCACACCTCGTTGACACGAACACTCACAGCAACAAAAGATTCGGTTCGCGTTAAAAGTAGTTTATGTTATCGGGAAAGAATGGGATCATAGATTACTGTTATTTAAATTCCATTTTGCGGGATTCAGAAAACTGTTTGTGTTACCAGTAATTCTCACTGGTGATGTCGACTGTACTATAATGTCTTCTAGGACCAGATATTAAAATACTTTTCTTGGTCATGCGATGGGACAGTGATGATGAATTCGCCTAATCTACCATTAATATCGTTTCAACTCCCAACAGTTCCAGAAAAAAAAAGGAAAAAAGATCACAAACTATAAAACTATTTCTTGTAGTACAGGAGTTGGTATCTTAGGTTTTAAAAGATTCAGATTTTTCTGGCAAATGTAAGTTACTTGTGGGCGGACAGAATATTCTCAAAGGGCGCATGCCTTGAATTTTTGGAGGCGCGAATCCATTGTTCCACAGGCTACTAAAAACATACTCGACTATCGCCAATGAGAGCGCAACGCCCCGGCGGCCCAGTCCATCCCTGAGTTTACTACCTTACGGCTACTTAATAGTAACGTTTGTGACACCATTAATATGGGTTTGACTCTCAATGGTGGTGTGAACACGTGCCGTTTTGCGCCCACTGTAGTGTGGGTTTTGTTTCTCTTCACATCAGAGTTTCGGGTTCCTGATTGATGAAATCCCTCATTGATGGATCCCTGATTGATGAAATCCCTCATCGATGGGAATAGTCTTCTGTAAGATGCTTACAACGGGAGGGGGTCATTAAAAGCAGAAAATTGTGGATTGAGGGGGGGTAAAAATGTGTAAAATCTTGCGGACACAATTTGTGGCCGAACTCTAAGTGAAAGCTGTCTCTCTCTCTCTCTCTCTCTCGCTCTATGAGCCACGCCATAAGAAACGGCCCCAGGTGTGCGTTATGTATGTGGAGTAAGTGGATAATGTTTATGGTTATTTCTGCTAATTTTATTTTATGACCCTGAAAAGGGCCTTTTGGTGTTTTTCTTTTAATCAAAAATATTTTATTATATATTTAAGTTATCGTGTGAATAATCTGAAGTGTCGGTGCTGCCAATTGCAAAAATTACAGTTTCGACAATATTTTCCGTAAGGGCATTCAATTCCCACATTTGAGTTTCTGTTTTCAACGCGGATTCCTGATTGATGAAATCCCTCATTGATGGATCCCTGATTGATGAAATCCCTCATTGATGGATCCCTGATTGATGAAATCCCTCATTGATGGATCCCTCATTAATGAAAATCTGTAGATCTTGGCGTAATATGACTTTTGGCGCATTTGCACCGTAAAAAAACCTTTTGTTTCAAGGGGAAGGAAATATATCTCACAAGTAGGAAATAATCTCACAATTTATTGCAGATGGAGCACTATCGAATCACAAAGAAATTATGGTGGCAATATTGCACATACTTTACAGTTGTTTAAATCACGTTAAAAAATTATTACGTTAAAAATTAGTTTATTATTTAATTTTTGGACGTATTTCAACCCAAATTGAAGAATTAAAGTACTTATAAATATTTATATATGTCATATTTCCAAATCTTTTGGAAAAAAAGCTATCAATATGAGGAGAAAATTTCTAAATTATTTCAGAAAAAGGCATTAGTACCCTCTACTTATAACTGCAATAACATGATACATGTGTTATAGTACTACAGTACATGTATCGAAATTTTAATGTACAGCTCCCACCCCCCGATATTCGAAAGTAGAAATTTCCTACGAAATCTTTCTTAAACTGAAATAGCGTAAACAGAAGAAGCAATTGATAGTTGATTTTGTAGGAACATTTTTGAACGTTGCCAAACTCAAAAATAATTTAACAAATCATAGTAAAAAAGCTTTAAATACACTCACAAGGAGAGGAATGGCAGGTCATCTGTAGCTTAACGATTAGAGCATTTGGCCGACTACCAACAGATTGGGGATCATACCTCCCCAGGTTTCCGAAAATTCAATTTTCGGCGAGTTGTTATACCTGGTGCAACAACTTACTGTACAATGTACTATAATTACCAAATCGCACCGAATAAATAAATGCGGGACGAGATATGGGACATAGCATTTGGTAACGCGGTAAGGAATGTTAAAGTAGTGCCACCATAGGCGTACGCAGAAAGTTAGTAAGGGGGAGGCTATATTCTCAATGGGGGGGTTACAGAGCTACAATTCACATATTCCTATGTTAAATATACAAAATTTCATTGCAATGGGGGGTTACAATCCCCATCAACACCCCTTGCGTACGCTAAGGAGCGCCACCTATAGAAAAAAAATTGGAAAAGAGAAACGACGCACGCTTTTTTCAGATGATGATAAAGTTCCAAAGAGACTAGACATATATGTCTGTAAGTCGATAAAGCGTGGAATAAGGCCAGTGGGTAAGTAGCCATTCTTGTTTTAAAATACAAGGTGGTCCTAAACTATATGTCAAAAATGTAAAGGCAGGTAGAGGGGACCTAAATAAGCAGATTTCGTATAGGATTGTGTGTGCGGTAATGTCGCCTTGAGCCGGTAGAGAGCGCTGATGACTGCGGCGTATAAAAGCGCTTCGCTAGCTGGATTCATCATTTCCCGCACGGATCTCGAGCAGCATGCATCGTTTCACCAATGCGGAGCTGGCCGACATGCATTTCATGTATGGGGCTGCACAAGGAAATGGATTAGATGCTCAAAGGATGTACAGGGAGCGATTCCCGGATAGGAATCAGCTGGATCGTCGAACATTCGAGCGTCTGCATCGGGAGTTACGCACGAGTGGATCATTTTATGCTTCCAGGCGTGGAACTGGCTTTGGAAGATATCGCAGAACTCCTGCAGTGGAAGAAAGAATACTGAACACAGTAGAGGATAATCCTTCGACAAGCTCGAGAGCTGTAGGACGTGCGTTGGGTGTGAGCCATCAAAGTGTTTTAAACTGCTTGATTTAAGATTTAACCTGCTTGGATTTTTTCTTCTGGGGTCATATTAAAAGCCTGGTGTACGAGAGTCCCGTCACATCTGAAGAAGATCTTGTTGCCCGCTTCTCTGTTGCTGCTGGACATGTGATCGACATGCCTGACGTCTTTTCTAATGTACGCCGATCCATGCGCCGTCGCTGTGAATCTTGTATCGCTGTTGGTGGCCGCTCTTTCGGGCACCTCTTGTAAACTATTAATAAATTTTTGTTTTCTTTTGTCTTTACTTGTCTTTTCAGTTTCCTGTGATTCATTCATACTGCTTTACAAGCTAGCGCTTTAATGTGTCATTACCGCACACACATTCCTATACGAAATCTGCTTATTTAGGTCCCCTCTACCTGCCTTTACATTTTTGACATATAGTTTAGGACCACCCTGTATACAGTGGTAAAGGTTAACATTCGAGCCCTTTTTGTGTGTTAATATTGATATGATGGTTCGTTATTGGAGGCCGAAAAGGTCCACACTACATATATAATAAAAAAGTATTTTCTTTTTATATCATGTATCAATAAGTGCATTTACCACAGGAATTCCTCTGCAAATGAGTCCTTTTCCACAGCAATTAAATATATTGCAGCTTTCATCTAAAACATAAAATTTCTATGTTTATATAAAAAGCATTCCAATATAAATAAAACAAATTATATATTGCGTCATATGTACTTGCTAGGGGTGCCAATTCTAAGGGGCGCAGATCTCTTTGGGTCCCATCAAAATTAATTGACAATAAATGAAGCAATTTACAGTATAGTTGACAGTGAAAGATATAATTCATATGTTCATAAACTCTATTGTTGTTATCATGAACACAGTTTAGAGTGAAATATATAATAACATAACATATGAACTGTAGTGATTGTTATCATGAACATAGTTGATGATGAAAGACATAATGGTTTCATGGTTTCACGAAGACTTTCACAGCTCATTTCAAATAGTAAAAAAGAGATTTTCGAGTGCAGACAGTGTAAAAAATATAAACAGAGTTTAATTTCTCAAACAACTTGACGTTTCGGTTCGCCTTTTGCGAACCTCTTCAGAAGTGGTCCCAGTCGTTGATGGAAGTCCACGTAATAACATATAAACTGTATTAAACGTTGTTATTCACGTCTTTCTTATCATTGCAAAAATGTAAATAAATTTTATTTCAGAGGAAACACACACATTTTATTACATCAGTGGCGGATTTAGGCAGGGGCGATCGCCCCCCCCCCCCAAACGCAAAATGAAGGAAGTTTCTTTGTTTTGTTGCGGTTCAGAATGTCCTTTGGAGATGAAGTTCTTCGTAAACATTTCGAGTCTTTTAAAACCCAGTTTATAAGCAAAACCATTCAAAATGACATAATTCAATGTTTTGCCATGGAACTACAGTCTCAGGTCGTTGCACAAGTTCGTGAAACAGGTGTCCATAGTGTAATGTTCGATGAAACTGCAGATGTTCCGCATATTTCTCAAGTGACATTTATGGTAAGATACGCCATTGGTGAAGCAGGAGAAATAAAAGTTCGTGAAAATATTTTGACCATTATCTAGATATGTTTGCTGCTTCAGAAAAATCAAAGAGTAGTACTCCACAAGAAGTCACATCCTTGTCAACTTCGGCTCAATTAAAAGCGACTGGAATTGCGATTATTCACGAAGTTGTTAAGATAGTTCATAATTTTGGACTAGATTCTTCCAGAATGATTGGCATTGGTACAGATACGTATAGTGTGATAACCTCTAGCCATTGCGGTGCTGTAAAGGAAGCTCAAAGAATTGCGTTCAGTTCCATTGATGTGTGGCCGGTCTTTTGAGGTTACCGTTGTTTAGAGGTGACCGTTAAAGGAGGTTTTACTGTATATGAAGAAGTTAAGAAAATTCTAAGTGAAGAAACCTGGCAGCACATTTCGATCTACAGATCGCCCCCCGCAAACAAGGGGCCAAAATCGGTCACTGTATTACATCGACATAGACGTGCAATGTTGTAATAATTACCAAGCAATTGAAATAAATGGAAAAAATGCATTTGTCACTTTTTAATAAAATTGCAGAGGGTGTGGGCAAAGGCCCCCCCCCCTCACAACTTGAGATTGAAAACTACGCCTAAGAAAGTAGTTAAAATTAGGGCTTAACTGGGTCCCCTTAATATTTTCTTCTACTTGGCGCCGCTAGCACCTGGTCACATTATTGTTAAATTTATGAACTGTGCAAGATATTATTACCCTTCACAGGGATAACACAATTGCCACGTGGTGATCAACACATAAAAGCTTCCGGGGCCAGTTTTTTTTGTTTTTTCGTGGGGGAATAATTATACATGAAAATTCCGTGGGCGTTAAACGTGGTAATTACATGTGGGTGTCGGAATTTTCACGTATATTTATGAATTACCTATACACAGAGTGATTGAATAGTAATTTTTACCTTCTTTCCTAGCTGCCACACACCTTGGCATCCCCCACATAAGACAGCATTGATCCTCACCACAGCCTTCCTCGTTTCTACCACATTGTTGTTGACAATCAACGAAGACCTTAAAGAAAAAAAAACCCAAACATTTATTAAATAATTGGTCAATGGGTTACACAAATTCTACAATGTAACCCTCAATTTTGCCCACTAGCAGGTTCCTGCTCTTCCATCCCACCTGGTTGTGAACTGTTAGACAATTAATTAACGAATAAATGTCACTGAAAAGTGGTCTTCCACACACACACATACACAAAACTGTTGTTCTCAAACATATTCCAACAGTAGAGGTCACGAAACCAAATCGGTTGCACTATTCAGGAATTTAGATGATGTGGCACTTAGAGATTTAAATCATGACCGAAGTAAGAAAAATAAGAAGAGATAATAATTAGTACGATATTAACGGGGGAGTCATTCAAGAAAATGCTTTAAAAAACGATTTCTTTTTCTTTATTTAAAAAAATAAGGATTCTTACCTTTCAAATCATACAAAATTTTTTGCTCTAGGTTAACTATTATAAACAAATAATAGTTATAACTATTTTTAAACAAATCTACTAATGTAACAAATGAATTTAAAGGGTCTTAGTACTTTTAAAGCTCCGAAACAGCGACAAAATTTCAAGATACCATATCTTTGTAAATAAACAATATATTTACAAATTTTGTTTTTTATAAGATGATCCCATTCCAGTTTTATTTAATACAATATTAAATTATTTAATTGAGGTAAAAATAACTTTTAAATTACATGAAACTCATGCCCACTTTACAAAAAATTAAAATTGCATCATACCCTGGCGCGCAGGATTATTTGAATACTGTTCAAAATATTTTGATAAAATTTGCAGAAAACATATCTCTCATATATGTATTGGTAAATTCCACCTGCTATTTTATGACTTTTATCTATTTTGCCTAAATATGGGGACATTATGTATATAAATTTCTACATTATTTTAGCACGTTAAAATTCAAAAACAATTTTAGGTAATAAAATATTTTATGTTTATTTGATTTTTAGGTGGCTTGAATGAATAGAACCTTCGTTACCATTATTCAACTAAATTTAACATTATATAATCAAACTTTTACTGAACCAAACTTTTAAACTAAAAAAACTTTTCATCCAGTCATGCGCGAAAGCCCATAATATATTTTATTTTTTTGTAAAGTGGGCATGTTTCATGTAATTTAAAAATTATTTGTACCCCAAATAAATAATGTCGGTATTGTATTAAATAAAACTGGAATAGGAATATCTTATAAAAAACAAAATTTATAAATATATTGTTTATTTATAAAGATGTGGTATTTTGAATTTAGCCAAATTTTGTCACTATTTTGGGGCTTTAGAAGTATTGAGATCTCTTAAATACACTACAAACTTTTTTACAAAAATGCAGGTTTCTCAAAATGATATTTTCTGTCACAAAGGGAATATTTTTTCAAAAACTTAAGTTTCAGTTGACATGATTTCTTGGGTAAGTACATATAAGTTTTTTGCCTGACGACCTGAACGAAAAATAAAAATCGCGTTTTCTGGAAAACATTTTCATTTGATATAAATATTTTTAATTTTACAAATATTGTGCATATCGTAAAATGCCTCACACATGAAATGTGTAAATATGTTTGCTAACTATGCAAAAAGTTTTGTATGTATCAACTAAGTATTTTCGGAGAAAATAGTGTTTATGTCATAATAGAAAGCCCCATATTGTTAGTTTCATTGGTGACCCCTTTAATGGGTGTAATAAGGGACTCGGGCTTCTGAATTGACAAAGCTTATTTATATTATATTTTACTTGTGACCAAAATTCAGACGTTTAAAAGTTAATGTAAAAAGAACTTAGAAAATGACCAGCTCCGCAAACGGACCACATACGCTTTGCACTAAAACCCCTGCCTCAAGAAACGGTGACTAATAGACATATGTTCTGTTTAAAATATTGGAATGCATCGCTGGTAAATTTCTTATAGAAGACACAACACTATTATATTTATATTTTCTTCATATATATACATATGCAAATTAATTTTCGAAAAAGCGCGGACCCCAAAAAAAATATTGCGGGACCCCCTAGATTTTCCGTGATGCCAGTTATAGCCATCATATACCAAGCCCTTGGAAAGGATCCGATATTAAACAATAACCATAGTCGTCAAATTCAAGATGGGGACTATGCGCTTATATTATAATAATTATATAAATAATCAAACGATCATGTAATTCCAAATATGTTGAAGTTAAAACTTTGATTATATTTGATACTATCCTGTTTTTCCGATTGAAGACAGATGATATATCACTTTTGTTTGATAAATACTATGAATAGCTCACGTACATTTAACTAGAAGAACATAGAATTACGAGTTTTGTACTATTATGCTGGGTATTCTTAAAAAAAAACAAAAAAAACAAAAAAAATGCCTCTGTTACTTAAAAAAAAAAATGGTGGCAAACCAAAAAAGGCGGATAATAAGTAAGGTTGTGTATGTCGATGTAGAATTAATTTTCTTCTACTTAGCTCCGTCTTTGATATGAGTATTTAGGCTTAGTATTTGAAATAAGCGCGTCTTTCCTGAAAAGGTTCAGCTGAGATGGTTTGAGTATATTTCTTACCATTTATAATCCGGATTTTTCCATAGGAGATTCCGGGAAGTCTGGGAGAAAAACATCCGGGTAGTAAGACGGATACTTAGGACAGACGGATGGTTTGTATTAAGGTTGATTTGGAAAGTGCGTGTAATTTCTTAATTGGCCAGTTAGCTACAATGAAAAGATGGGATTGTGAACTGTGTAACCGATATTCCGCAGCTCTCTGCACTTTTCCGGTGCTTGTATATTCCATATGGGTTCTATATTCCATCTCTACTTATTCAAATTTTGAACGAAATTGGGAAAAATCATTGAACAATCAGGACTTGGTGTGGGACGCGTATCTGCCTGTCCTGAAAGAAGCGTTGGACCGTGTCTTCAACGCTTCAGGCCAGTAGAGCGATGGAAAATAGTTTGGTTTTACTGAACTACAATAAAAAACTGATTTTCTACTTAAATAAAACGTCACACCGAACTTAATATATAAATAAGTCAAAGCAGTTTTGAACATACCAATAAGGTCACCAAGACAGCAACGATAACAGTATTCATCTTGTATGTAGGTTGATCTCAATCTTTTTGCAAAGAATGTGAATTTTCACTAACGTCCTGCGTATTTAAGCAAAAATTAACAGGCCTTATTTTCATATTTTTGAGAAGAGGATGAAAAAACAGGTGTAAAAGCAAATATGTTTTGGACAGGTCCATATGTCCACCTTGAATTTGATGAGGAAATTTCCGAACTTGTTAAATTGCTCAGGTGGTTAATACAAAGGAAAAAAATATTTTCTCGCCAACTTCCTTTTTATGACTTCAGACAATAATTAGTTCATCTAAATAATGAACCTAATTAGTAATTAGGCTTTCGACATATCTAAACCATGTTCCAAATGCTTACTTAATTGGAAATTTTAATTAGAAAATAACGTTATGAGATTCGAAGCGAAATTTTTCTGGGGACTTTGTTTATTGAACAACGGCAATATTCATAACTGGAAATAAAGTAAGATTATTGTCCAATGTCTCAATTTAGCTCTCTATGTGTTTTGAAAGATTTTCAGTAAGTTGTTTGATTGTGTCTTACAGTGTAATGACTACAAATATCACGTTGTCCCGGAACCTATAGGTTCCTAGGAATCCGAACCTCTGTTGGATGTTATTTTTTATGTATACTAGTAATGTAAAAATGGCGGCCAGTGTTTAGAGAAAGAAAATAGGCAGACAAAGAACATCTTTCGAGAATTTTCGAGTACATGCTAGTCCCCCTTACTGAACGGACCAATGAAAATTCATTGATGGGGTATTAGGACGAAATTTGAAAATTTTCTTTAAATAAATGAATTAATTATATCTAAACACCCAGGAACATATAAATAAATAATAATAATAAAAAGCACACTCTCTCGCACTGTGTATGTGTACGTTCGATAAAATATATATATATTTGTTTCTTCGATATTCTGCCGCTCTTGTTTCTGAATGTTCCAGATAAAATTGCCTACCCTATAACAAGTTTTGTACCAACGTCTATGATAATGATATTCCTTGAAAAATAAACGTTCCTGCCGACAATGTTCCAGTCATTAAAAGAGATGCCACAAAGTTTAAAGATGCGCAGTGTCAATATGGTCAATGCTTCCCTCAGCTCAACGATATACGAATCAATCAACTTAGTTTTTTCAACCAGGATCCAGCGTGACATCATATAATAAGATAAAGGAACTTAGAATGAACCTTTTGTTTTTTTAAGAACATAAAACTTTAATTATTATATTATTCATTAACAAAATTGCTTGTAAAATGTTTATTCATTCAGTAGTGCTCGGATATTATTTTATGTATGTGGTGACAAATAGAACACGATCGAATGGTGAGATGTAAAGTGCACTTAAATACTAAATTAGAACGACAGAAGCTCATTAGGAAACAAGTAAGTAAGAGGGTGGATTTAATGAAACTGAAAGTAAATACCGAGGCATTCAAGTTGGAATTAAAAAATCGCTTTTCTGCACTGGAAGGACTTATTGAAGAAATTGATATCTCAGAAGCAAATGAAAACATTGTTAAGACAATAGTTGAAACTGCTGGGGAAATTGGTGGTGTAACCTGTAAAAAGCACAATAGCAAATTATCTGAGAAGACGAAACAGCTCATGAAAAGGCGAAGAGATATGAAGGTGGACAATCAAAATACCAGTTCCAGGATTGAGTACATAGAACTTTGTAAAACTCTGCGCAAAAGCATGAAAGAAGACATAAGAAAATTCAACTGTGAGCTAGTAAGGAAAGCCATTGAAAATAACAAGAGCCTTAGGGTTGTTAAAGGAAGTTTATCTGTTGGGAAGAAACACATCATTGCATTAAAAGGAGAGGATGGCACCGTAACAAGAAATAGGGAAGAAATACTTAGAAGAGTTGAAGAATTCTACAAAAATCTATACGAAAGTAACAGTGGATTAAACGAAGACATTGAAATAGTCGAAGGAACAGCTCCTAAAATCTTAAAAGAAGAAGTTTCATTTGCAATAAAAAGTATGAAGAAAGGAAGAGCCCCTGGTGATGATGGTATTACATTAGATATCCTAAAAGAAGCTGGAGAATATGTAGAAGACATACTTGCAAAATTCTTTACCAAATGTCTTAACAGCGGTAACATACCAAACCAATGGGATTCTGCAACAGTAATTCTTTTGCATAAAAAAGGTGATAAAGAGGATTTGAAAAATTACCGACCAATTAGCTTGTTACCTGCTATTTATAAAATCTTCACAAAAGTGCTAACACATCGCCTGCAGAAAAAATTAGATGCAGCTCAACCAAGAGAACAAGCTGGATTTCGAAGTGGATTCAGTACAGTGGACCATATTCAAGTATTAAGAGAATTAATTGAAAGAACACATGAATATGAACTTCCATTGTGTGTGGCATTTATTGACTATGAGAAGGCCTTTGACTCTATTAAAACATCAGCAGTCATCCTGATGAAGAACCAAATTCTTGATATTGTTTAATCTTTTATTCCTCTACTCCTCTTCACTTTTATTTTATTCTACTACAATTTCAGTTTTTATTCTAAGCTGTTTTTACTACTTTAACTTTGTCTAAGTTAATATACATTTAAGTATAGTGTATTTATGTATATTACATTAGAAGGTACTACATGTCACAATCATACTACAATTTTGCTATATATATATATATATAGTAAACCTCCCTTAACTACCACCTCTATTTAGCGACCACCTCCCTTAACAACCACTCTTTCTGGAAGCAGATTTTTTCCCTCCCCCATAGACTCACTGATAAATTGACCTCCATTCAGAGGCCACCAAGCGGAGAGATCGCTTTTTCGCAGAACCGGCGGTGGTCGACTTAGAGAGGTTTACTATATATATATTTAAAGATAGCATTTACTGTTAAATAAACAGAAAATCCACGATAACTGTCAATGAAAGCATTTAGTTTTTTTCGACCCGAGAATAACTATTTGAAACCTCTGCCTGCCCGCTGTACAGATATAGCTACAGACGGAGACTCCAGTTTCACAGCAAATTTGAGAGCCCAGTGCTATGGTCAGTTGTAACTTTGTTTCAATATAAGAAACACCCTGGAAAACGTCCTCGTTTCTTCTTCATGGCACTTAATATGAGGGTTAAATGAGAAGGGGGGGGGAGGGGGGGAAGAGGCGAAGTCCCAGAATCTGTGGCTCTGATGCCCTATCGGCAGGACAATATACCACAGACGTGTAAACAGAAATAACTGTTAACGAAATGTGAAGCTATAATCGCCAATTCTTGCGACTAATAAAAGTAAAATAGTCGGTCTTTCCTCCAAGTAACTCTCAATTTTGCCAATATGAAAATTTTTTTCCAATTGTTTAAAGGTGAAGAGTGAGAGAAAAAAAATTATTCCACCTTTCCTTCCGAGAAATGAATGGACTATAAAGAAAATGAACTACGTGATATGAAAGCAAGCCAAAATTTAGAATCAGAAAGACGACAGCCACTTCGAGTTTTGAGTTAACTACTATCGTGGTAAAAATAGACTACAAATTTGAAAACAAAAATTAGACAAGATTTTTAATCAAAAGCTGTTGATCAATTTTGAGAGTACGTGACCTTTTTGAGTAGCTTTGCAATTAAATCCAGCTCTAAGAAGGGGACGCAAACAAAAAATGAAAAACCATCTTTTATCAAAAAAAAAAAAAAAATCACCAAGATGAGGCGGCGAGTGACTGACCCGAAGAAGTGAGCCCGCGCAAGCGTCGCATTAAGGGCGCTTCTTTCATTGCGATTTCAATATAAATACAATCGGCCATACTTGCTTTCAATTCGCTTTGGTTTATAATAGCTAGTTGGAACCCATTAAACAACAATTTTCTGTTAATTCAATTTATTTCCCAAGAGTTAGCAAGTGCAACTGGTAACTTTGTGTGTATATTTAAATATACGTAAACCCAAAATTTTTTCCTATTTTTTTAATATTTTTCCTGTACATTAATTTTTATGGTATCTATTCTTAAAATTTTGATGTATCTTTCTCATCAAGAATTATTAATTTCTATTAAATTAAACTCACTGCCAACTAGTGAGCTATCGCCATCTGTTGATAAAAATGGAAATAATTGTTAAAAGTTTTTCTTTAAAAGAGGCATTGGTATTAAGTAGGGATCAACAGTAGATCGGTTTGCCAATCAATCGCGGCCGATTTATTCATTTTTTCATAAATCGGCATAGGCCGCCATTTGAAAATCATCGGTCAGTCGGCCGATATTACATTTTCCCCACTTGGTAAAAATCGGAGAAATAGATCGCGATTTTCGGCATTACCACCTACAACTTCTCAGTTTCTATCGCAGTGGTTCCCAATCTTTTTCAAGACTCGACCCACTTTTATAGTAGCCAAGTAATCCGCGACCCACTTTTATAGTAGCCAAGTAATCCGCAACCCCCTTTTACAGTAACCAATAGATCCGTGACCCTCCTTTGTCCACCGCTGCCACATTTGCATAATAAAAGCACTTTTAACAAAGTAAAGAAAACACATTAAATATAGAATTATATTAATTATATATGTTACATTAATTACGTATATATTGTATAAATTATATATATACTAATTTATATTACAGATATAAAGTTAACAACCATTAGTAAAATATTGCAATGTGTGTAGCCATGTTGTTGTAAAAGCGTTGGAAACATTTGGTATAAAATTCCTTACAAAAATAATTGCAACTAAAAATAGTTGTGGCCATCCGTGTTCGCGACCCCCAGGTTGGGAACCGATGTTTTAAGGAATATACAAATATAGAAACAATTTTCTTTAAGAGGAGGACATTATAAAAAATAAAAATTTTGATGACAAAACTACGATCAAAAATTTATAGTGATGCTCGAGGGTAAAAATGGTATTTCCTTATTTACTTTTGTATAACAATACGTATTTAATTTTGTAGGTATGTAATTTTGCATAATAATATGTTTATAATTCTTCTTTACGATAACGACGACTCATTTTTATTCGACTTTATTTTGTAAAAATTTTTGAATTCCCCCCCACCCCGAAATGAAATCCGGGTTACGGCCTTGAAACGTATAACTATTTTTTTTTTTTTTTTTATTTAAAATGTGTTGGTGGATCGATTTTCTTGAAGGAAGCAGGGCACAGATTGTTTGCTTACGGCGCCAACTTTGCATGCGGTGGATCTGTATATGTATTACTTTAAAAAAATGTAAAGCAAGAATTTAAAATTTGTAAAACATTAAAATTTCACTAAATATTAATCAAAAAATAAATTTTTTTCCATAAGAAATATATTTATTTAAAGATATTAAGTTAGTGTTATAGCATGTCCCACGTGGTCTAGTGGTTAGGATACCTGGCTCTCACCCAGGAGGCCCGGGTTCGATTCCCGGCGTGGGAAGGAAGTATTTTTTTAACTTTCCTTCTCATACTTATTTAATTTACATTATTTATTCAGCTTCATATTATCCCATTTATATATACTCTTTTAATCTTCATTATTCCGTAAAATTCTCTCGAGTGTAAAAAAAAAAATATATATATAATATTAAATATAATCGTAACCTCACAATAATTTATAATTTCCAATTTTTCTTAATTAAAAACAAATAATTATATTAACCTACCACGGTCGTAGGGTTATATAGGCCCGTGGAACACATAACCTTTAAAGCCGTGTGAGGTCTCATAGGCGTAATCAGGTGGGGGTGCACTTGCCCCCCACCCCGATGTTTTAGAAAATAGGCAAAATCGTTCCTATTCCCCATACAATTTTGTGTTTTGCCCCCCAGTTTACGATATGTTTACCCCAAAGTTACGCCTAAGGCTGCTGCTACAATATATAATTATTCATGATATGTGCTTGCCTTCGCCTCAATAATTTTGAAAACTCCACATAATAACTCTAATCCCTGATTACAAGTATTTGTAAAATTGTATATTTTATATTGTTTATTTTGTAGAATAGATGCACATTTTCTTCCTTTTGCTTTATTCCAATTATTATGATTCATTTTTTTGTCATAAAACCTTTGTTATAAGGAAAATTATTCTTATTTACTGAGAAAATTGTAAATAAAAAGCAATGAAAAACGAAACATGTAAGTGAACAAAAACAGAATTAGAAATAATATTTGACAATAATATTTAGAATTTTCTTTATTGAATGAATTTGCGGAGTATGGACTTTTTGTATTTCCAACGCATTGACACGTAGACAAAAGTTTAATTTATCGGTAATGACGTTTGTGGTTTCTTTTTATTGCGATAGATGGCGACACAATCTATCGAGTTTTCAGTTAAAGCCAAAATGACTAGGAATCGACTGATAGTATCGGCGCCGATACTTCTGTTTTTCGTGGTATCGATACTTTCGTATTTTAAAAGTATCTGTTCCAAAAATATCAGTGTATTTTTGCTGATACTTTTCAACCGATACTTACGTTTTAATTCACAAAGGGAAAAAACTCTTCTCGGATTTGTTGACAAATTTAGTATCTACCTGGAGATTTCAGTATTTTTATTTCTTTTACTTGATGGTTAAATATAATCTAGGAACAACACAATTCATTCATTTCATTCTCCACATTCATTAATTCAAAATGCAATCATCAAGTGGAACTTAACCTATAACATGCTGTAGCGTATACTTATCATGAAAGAAGCGTTAATTACCCACAATCTACGCCATAGTCTCCCAGAATCTCTGATTTCGTAAAAAAACATGTCTTTATATGTGAGTCAGTACTGTCGATGTACCCTCCCCCCA
Organism: Dysdera silvatica; assembly: GCA_006491805.2. Lineage (NCBI taxonomy): Eukaryota > Metazoa > Arthropoda > Arachnida > Araneae > Dysderidae > Dysdera > Dysdera silvatica. Next base: position 22,976 of record QLNU02009160.1, read on the forward strand.
CCACAAAAAAACCTCTAGTTTGTACGAATTTTTTCTATACGGTGTGTATAGTCAGAAACACAACTAAGCATGGGGTAGTTCCACCCCGGACAAGAGATCGGACTAGAAATTCCCGTCTAAGTTTTCGGGGAAAACACTCTAATGATTTCTGCCCACTTTCTAATCCGACGTAAATTTGATTCTTGAATAGGTTCCGGGGTTTCAGTTCAGTTTCTGTCACGGTCCTTTCACTCTACAGACATACACGCAACTAAGCACAGGACAGTTTCACTCCAGACCAGAAACCGGACTAGAAACTCAGGTCTGAGTTTCCGCGTAGAAAACTCTCTCTGATAATTTTTGTTCTGTTTCTAATCAGACAGGAACTTCATTCTGGAATAGGTTCCGAGGTTTCAGTTCAGTTTCTGTCACGGTCCTTTCAATCTACAGACATAAACGCAATTAAGCACAGGGTAGTTTCACTCCGGACCAGAAACCGAACTAGAAACTCAGGTCTGAGTTTCCAGGTAGAAAACTCTTTCTGTTAATTTCTGTTCTGTTTCTAATCAGACAGAAACTTGATTCTGGAATAGGTTCCGAGGTTTCATTTCAGTTTCTGTCACGGTCCTTGATCACAAGCGTCTCCTGATATAAAAGTCTTGATCAAGGTGGTCGTCTCCCTGGCCCAGCTTATTCTACAAATGCCGAGCATTCTTCAGGAGTTGTCTCCTCTCCTTGCCTCCCTCCATGCCTTTGCCTGAGCTTTTCTTGTCTGGTGGCCGTGTCCATTGGCGTACGCAGGTGGTGTTGATGGGGTTGTAACCCCCCCTTTTTGCAATGAAATTTTGTATATTCAACATAGGAATATGTGAGTTGCAGCCCTGTAACACCCCCCTCCCCCATTGAGCCTATAACCCCACCAACTTACCAACTTTCCAATGGCCATGTCCACGGATTCGCCATTTTCTTCGCTACTGATTTTTCTTCAGACATTCTTGCCTGGATCAGAAGAGTCCTGAAGAACAAAGCACAGTTTCTTCTTTTCGTTCCTACATCGTGTCAAGCTACAGCCTAATCAAATTTGTGTACAATGCCTAGGAGGTGTAGGAGAAACACTGGAACGTATAATGCTCAAGTGCCCAGCGTAAGGTCTTCCCAACAATCGCCTCTTTGAATCCTGCCGAAGTCTCGGGGTCTCTGATCTTCTAAGACTTAAAAGACTTATTGGATCTACCTGCTGGTCCTTGTTTGCAAAACGCTCACATCGCTGCCACATGGGCTTTCCTCAATGCCCTTGGGCGCCCACTTTGAGTTCCTACAAAGATTTGCGTTTCACTTTCAGATGAGGACTTTGTTCAAGGAATCTGTAAACCACTGTGCCCGCCCCCGCCTCTCCGGGAACACAGAGCCGTCCTCGGCGGTTTATCATTCCCAACAATGCACAAATCATGACTCATTCCCTAAAGTTGTAAAATTAGGTTATCTTTCTTTCGATAGATCTTTGCATAAGATTTAATTAGAAATTTTGTTTGTATTCTTCTGAAGGGAGTATTTTACACATGGTTTTGTACTTTCCTGGGGAACAAACTGCTCCGTCCATATTACAAACAGATTTCGATTGTTAGGGGGCGCTCTCTAGAAATAGGCAGTACTAATCAATTTTGTGAATTGACTTTGTTGTATCTACTCAATTTCTTATCAATATAATTTCTTTTATAATGTTATGAAATATATCGACATTTTGGAGATTCTATCTGAGAGGATCTTTGATTTTTAAGAGTGGGATTTCTAAAAAGATTTTGCAAACACATCATATTTTGTATATTGTCCTTCGTAGCTCAGTAGGGAGAGCCTCCGCCCGGCAAGTGGAAGGTCGTGGGTTCAGGTCCCACCGAAGGCAGAAATATTTATTTTCTTTCGAACGTTTCACCATCTAATCACGCCATACCATCGGCGTTGGTATCACTACGCCAATAAACGTTGATTGATTGACATTGTTTGATTTAATCTGCGTAGTGTTCGATTTATATAAAATAAACACATCATAATTACTTATTAATTGTAGTTGAGATTTTTGAGATTTTGCTTGGAATATACAATTGCAACATATCTGAAAGTGCACTGAAAAACTTACATTAAATTTGTAAAACGGCTTACCTGGCAGATTACATAGATGTTCTACACAATTTTTTTTTTTTTTTATGTAAATTGATGGATGCAGTTTTGCCTGGCTTATACCATGTTTCGGCTTTAGTGTTTTCAGTTATTTGGGATGTATATAACGTATCAAGTCATATTGTGTATATAGTATCTTGTTTATGTTCAAGTTAACATTTCCATGTGTGTTCGAGTCTTTCCTTTGGTGTTTTTATATTGTGAAGTAATGTGCCACGATGCGATGTAGTTGCTCAAAAAAGTTGCTTTGCCAATCTTTGTAACGGTTCTAGACCCACACAAATAAAATATTATTATTATTACTAAATTTTTGCATTTAGTATGTTATTCCCTCATTTCAGGCATAGCCTTACAAAAGGATAAAACGTTTAAATTTACATAGAGATCATTATTGGCATGTTGATAAGTAATGGAATTAAAAAATCATTTAAATTTTATGTATTTACATATAGAGCTTCCATATACTGACGCTGATACGGTTCCATAAAAAAAATCAATATAGAGAAACTATATGTTTTATATACATGTGATGTTCGGTATAATTCGGAACATGAATCACATTATCTTATACTCTTTATAAATACGTGTATAGGAACCACATTATCCCACTAACATTATATTTCGTTATGTTCTTTGTAAATAAGTAAATATGAATCGCATTATGTTTCTAACGTTATGTTACGTTATATTCCTTGCAAATAAACGAATATGAATCACATTACGTTATTAATATCACGTTACATTCTTCATAAATACGTGGGCACGAATCGCATTGTAAGGTATTATTACCCTCCGCAGGGATAACACAATTGCCAAATATGGTCAACACAGAAAAGCCTCCGGGGCGAGATTTCGGGTTTTTTCCTGGGGAATAATGACACGTGAAAATTTCATCACCCACGTTTATTAGCTCAAGCTAGAGCCTTTTGTTATAGGGAAAAAAAAGAGACATAACCTCTAATCTAAAAGAATTATGATAATATAAGAGGCAATAACAAATGCACACATTTTCTTATTTTCGAATGCTTTATTCAATTACACTATTATCATTGTCAAAAAGATTATAATCAAATATTTGTTTAACGATGTCCTGATTGTTTCAGATACCGGACTAAGGGCACGGGAAGACCCTGACTCCTCTACTTTGCCTCGGTTTCATCCAGTGTTGTCCCTTCAGGGGTATTTACGGTCGGCGGGTCAGTACTATCTTCAGGGATACTTACGGTCGGCGGGTCAGTACTATCTTCAGGGGTGGTGGTTTGAACTCTCACACAGCGTCTGAACTGTAATAAATATTAAAACATTTTTAAAAATACTTAATAAATCAGTAACCAATCTAACTCCAATTGCAGATTTTCATCCACCTTCTACACAGTAATGGTTGATTTTTACAACCTCTCCAAGTTTTAATAACAACAGCAATGAGAAATTTAAGTTTCTATTTGCGCAGGTTGTGTGTATGGTGCAAGGACAGTAAAGATCATGATGCGCAGGTCGTCTTTTGTGGCACAAGGAAAATAAAGACCATGCTTCGCTAGAATCTTGACTTTATTCGCGGACCAGAACTTCGTAAAATAACAGTTGAACCTACTGAAATAGATTCACACCTCGTTGACACGAACACTCACAGCAACAAAAGATTCGGTTCGCGTTAAAAGTAGTTTATGTTATCGGGAAAGAATGGGATCATAGATTACTGTTATTTAAATTCCATTTTGCGGGATTCAGAAAACTGTTTGTGTTACCAGTAATTCTCACTGGTGATGTCGACTGTACTATAATGTCTTCTAGGACCAGATATTAAAATACTTTTCTTGGTCATGCGATGGGACAGTGATGATGAATTCGCCTAATCTACCATTAATATCGTTTCAACTCCCAACAGTTCCAGAAAAAAAAAGGAAAAAAGATCACAAACTATAAAACTATTTCTTGTAGTACAGGAGTTGGTATCTTAGGTTTTAAAAGATTCAGATTTTTCTGGCAAATGTAAGTTACTTGTGGGCGGACAGAATATTCTCAAAGGGCGCATGCCTTGAATTTTTGGAGGGCGTGAATCCATTGTTCCACAGGCTACTAAAAAAATATTCGACTATCGCCAATGAGAGCGCAACGCCCCGGCGGCCCAGTCCATCCCTGAGTTTACTACCTTACGGCTACTTAATAGTAACGTTTGTGACACCATTAATATGGGTTTGACTCTCAATGGTGGTGTGAACACGTGCCGTTTTGCGCCCACTGTAGTGTGGGTTTTGTTTCTCTTCACATCAGAGTTTCGGGTTCCTGATTGATGAAATCCCTCATTGATGGATCCCTGATTGATGAAATCCCTCATCGATGGGAATAGTCTTCTGTAAGATGCTTACAACGGGAGGGGGTCATTAAAAGCAGAAAATTGTGGATTGAGGGGGGGGTAAAAATGTGTAAAATCTTGCGGACACAATTTGTGGCCGAACTCTAAGTGAAAGCTGTCTCTCTCTCTCTCTCTCTCGCTCTATGAGCCACGCCATAAGAAACGGCCCCAGGTGTGCGTTATGTATGTGGAGTAAGTGGATAATGTTTACGGTTATTTCTGCTAATTTTATTTTATGACCCTGAAAAGGGCCTTTTGGTGTTTTTCTTTTAATCAAAAATATTTTATTATATATTTAAGTTATCGTCTGAATAATCTGAAGTGTCGGAGCCGCCAATTGCAAAAATTACAGGTTCGACAATATTTTCCGTAAGGGCATCCAATTCCCACATTTGAGTTTCAGTTTTCAACGCGGATTCCTGATTGATGAAATCCCTCATTGATGGATCCCTGATTGATGAAATCCCTCATTGATGGATCCCTGATTGATGAAATCCCTCATTGATGGATCCCTCATTAATGAAAATCTGTAGATCTTGGCGTAATATGACTTTTGGCGCATTTGCACCGTAAAAAAACCTTTTGTTTCAAGGGGAAGGAAATATATCTCACAAGTAGGAAATAATCTCACAATTTATTGCAGATGGAGCACTATCGAATCACAAAGAAATTATGGTGGCAATATTGCACATACTTTACAGTTGTTTAAATCACGTTAAAAAATTATTACGTTAAAAATTAGTTTATTATTTAATTTTTGGACGTATTTCAACCCAAATTGAAGAATTAAAGTACTTATAAATATTTATATATGTCATATTTCCAAATCTTTTGGAAAAAAAGCTATCAATATGAGGAGAAAATTTCTAAATTATTTCAGAAAAAGGCATTAGTACCCTCTACTTATAACTGCAATAACATGATACATGTGTTATAGTACTACAGTACATGTATCGAAATTTTAATGTACAGCTCCCACCCCCCGATATTCGAAAGTAGAAATTTCCTACGAAATCTTTCTTAAACTGAAATAGCGTAAACAGAAGAAGCAATTGATAGTTGATTTTGTAGGAACATTTTTGAACGTTGCCAAACTCAAAAATAATTTAACAAATCATAGTAAAAAAGCTTTAAATACACTCACAAGGAGAGGAATGGCAGGTCATCTGTAGCTTAACGATTAGAGCATTTGGCCGACTACCAACAGATTGGGGATCATACCTCCCCAGGTTTCCGAAAATTCAATTTTCGGCGAGTTGTTATACCTGGTGCAACAACTTACTGTACAATGTACTATAATTACCAAATCGCACCGAATAAATAAATGCGGGACGAGATATGGGACATAGCATTTGGTAACGCGGTAAGGAATGTTAAAGTAGTGCCACCATAGGCGTACGCAGAAAGTTAGTAAGGGGGAGGCTATATTCTCAATGGGGGGGTTACAGAGCTACAACTCATATATTCCTATGTTAAATATACAAAATTTCATTGCAATGGGGGGTTACAACCCCCATCAACACCCCTTGCGTACGCTAAGGAGCGCCACCTATAGAAAAAAAATTGGAAAAGAGAAACGACGCACGCTTTTTTCAGATGATGATAAAGTTCCAAAGAGACTAGACATATATGTCTGTAAGTCGATAAAGCGTGGAATAAGGCCAGTGGGTAAGTAGCCATTCTTGTTTTAAAATACAGGGTGGTCCTAAACTATATGTCAAAAATGTAAAGGCAGGTAGAGGGGACCTAAATAAGCAGATTTCGTATAGGATTGTGTGTGCGGTAATGCCGCCTTTAGCCGGTAGAGAGCGCTGATGACTGCGGCGTATAAAAGCGCTTCGCTAGCTGGATTCATCATTTCCCGCACGGATCTCGAGCAGCATGCATCGTTTCACAATGCGGAGCTGGCCGACATGCATTTCATGTATGGGGCTGCACAAGGAAATGGATTAGCTGCTCAAAGGATGTACAGGGAGCGATTTCCGGATAGGAATCAGCCGGATCGTCGAACTCCGGATTTAAAAGATAAGTCACTCTTGTTTTTTCCTTTCTCGCGCGCTTCTTTTCTCCTTCCTTCGCTATGGCTTCTCGGTTTCCATCTCCCTTATCTATTAATTGTCACTATCACTGTGCAAGCGATTTGCAAAGCATATTAGGTAATTGCAGGGATGACCTAAGCGTCCTGCATATCAATATCCGTAGTCTCCGTAAAAACTTAGATCTAATCTCGGAGTTGCTCATGACTTCAAAAATTCCTTTCAAAATTATTGCATTAACCGAAACCAGAACTCTTTCTCAAATCGACGCTAAATATTTAAATCTAGATAATTACCGTCTAGAACACGTCTCCAGACCTGACAGCTCTCACGGGGGTGTAGCTATTTACGTGCATAAAACGGTTAATTACAAAATTAAAAACGTCGGCCCAATTGATTCCTGCGAATCACTCTTTCTGGACATAAATACTTATTCCCCCTGAATACAGTTTCTGTGGGTGTTATTTATCGCTCACCAAACAACAATGCACCCGACTTTCTTAAAGCACTTGAAATTTCTCTTTTCCAAAATTTTTCAAAATCGAATTTAATACTTTGCGGTGATTTTAATATAAATTCGCTTGAGAACACCCCTATTAACCGTTCTTTATCTAACATCCTTGCTTCCCACGGCTACATTCCCTTCATTAATAAAGCTACCAGAGTTACAGACGTATCAAAAACCCTCCTGGATCATATTTATTCCAACATCACCGACTATCCACTTCAGTCAGGCATAATTCAAACGGGAATCTCAGATCATTTTCCGGTATTTATTAAAATATCGAATTTACTACTGGTCGTAAAATCACGAGAATTTTATACAACCTAGAAAAAGTTTCCTCACTACTCAACAATGCAAACTGGCTTGACGCGATGTACAACAGTTTCGATCCCAACGAGGCTTACAATATTCTCACAGAAGGGGTAACTGGGGCTTTAAAAAATTCCGAATATTTAACTAATAAATCTTACAAACGCACTCCAAGAAAGCCTTGGATCACAGGAGGTATCCCGAAATCCATCATCAATAGGGATCGGCTTCATGCTAAATACAGGAACAGTCCTTTTGACCCCCTTTTAAAATCAAAATATGTTTCTTATCGAAATTTGTTAACTACAATCCTGAGAGTAGCCAAAAGGAATTACTTTGAAGCGAAGTTTAAAATCTCCTTCGGGGACAGCAAATCTACGTGTAAAACAATTTACGACGCCCAAAACCGCAAAAAAACAACTAAGCTCCTCCCCGACAAAATCAATGCCTTTGGCACTGAGCTCCACACAACTAATACAATAGCCAACGCCTTCAACGAACTTTTTGCAAACGATCCCCCCCTCCCAACAGTAGTCCCACTCCCCCGCACCGCTCAGATGTTTTTGAACCCTTCCCCGCCGCCGGGTCTCCTTTCTTCCTTAAACCATTGAGCAGAAACGAGGACAAGCGTTCTATTAATGCTCTTTGCTCCAAGTCCACAGGTCTCGATAATATCCCCCGCATATTGTTAAAGCCAACCCAGATTTCTTTGCAAATGCTATTGCGCATATAATCAATATCAGCTTCAATAAGGGTATTTTCCCCTCGAAGCTTAAGATGGCTAAAATTATTCCTATATTTAAAAAAGGCGACCCATCTGACATTCAGAATTATCATCCTATTTCTATCCTTCCAGTTATTAGCAAAATTTTTGAAAAGGCTTTACACAGTAGACTTGAACTATATTTCGAAAGTAAAAACTTGCTTTACAAACATCAATTCCGCTTTCGAAAACACAAGTCAACAACTACCGCCCTCCTTAATATTAAAGAGATGATTTCTGACGAAATAGACAAAAGCAATTTTGTAATAGGAATGCAAATAGATCTCCAAAGAGCGTTTGAAAATGTTAAGCATGACATTTTACTGACGAAATTGGAACGGTATGGTATTCGGGGTACACCTCTAAAATTACTGAACTGCTACCTTTCCAATAGGCAACAGCAAGTTTTCATAGGTAAAACTCCTTCAACTCGCAAAACTATTTGCGTTGGTGTACCTCAAGGAAGCTGTTTAGCTCCGCTATTCTTCCTTCTTTACATCAACGATTTGCCCCAAGCTGTCCCGACTAGTCAGCTGTTTCTTTATGCTGACGACGCGACACTTCTGGTATCGGGAAAAAATATCGAAGAAACAGTGCAAAAAGTCAACCAAGATTTAGATAACATCTCACACTGGCTTTACGTTTATAAACTAGAGCTAAACATTGCCAAATCTACATTATCTTTTATTCCCGGCAAAAAATATTACCTAACAGGTCTCCTATTACTTTCCGCAACTCCATCCTTCAGGAAACGAAATCAGCCAAACTTCTTGGAGTAATTTTCGATTCAAATTTAACCTGGAAAGAACACATTAACGATCTCACCAATTCTCTTAGCAGTCTCCTGGGAATTTTTTCGAAACTCAGACATGTCGTTTCGCACTATGTCCTAATGATTCTTTACCAGTCTTTATTTTATTCAAAACTTACCTACTGTCTTGAGGTCTGGGGAATCACATATTTGACCACCCTTTGGCAATTGATAGGAACGCAAAAAAAAAAGCTTATGCGAATAGCTAACTTTGCAGGCTTCCATGAACACACTGGCCAATTTTTTAAATTATGGCGCATTCTTCCTCTCACTCTCTTAGTAAAATATAAACTTGCACTCCT
>QLNU02009165.1:8249-18283 GCA_006491805.2 Dysdera silvatica
TTGAAATGAACTTCGTTTGTGCCTTCAGTAAGTTTCATAATGGAATTTTTTTTTAAATGTATAATTTTAATAAAAATATACTATATTACACAATAAATTTCCCCCTTTCTCGTTTAACCGTCTTTTAAATTATCAGTCAAGGCTCTGGTCCCGTGTCTGACAGATAATCGAAGTTTTATTGTATACTATTATTATTAAAGAATAATTTCCATTGTCAAGTACAATTCCACACAAAGCGAAAATTTTAAAATAAAATATTGAATTAATTTATTTTGAAAAAGCTATTTTCCGGGCGGGGCTGGGGGTAGGCTCAACTCCCTCTAGCCCCAGCCTGGCTAGGGCTCTGCGTTATATAAATCCCTTTTGTTATATGTACAAGTGCCTTAGCAAATGTCTTTTATACATTTGGTTAATATTTCTGCTAGCTAAGGTCCTGTCTACAACATTGTCATTATTCATATATTTTTTCTTTTTACCTGTACGAGGAAAAAAATTTTTGGAAGCAGAAAGTATTTATTTTAAACGCCTTTCCAGCCAAAAGCCATTCCGTCAGCCTTTTCCGAAGAGAGAGAGAGAGAGAGAGAGAAAGCGTGAGATGGAGAGTTCAGGTCTAGAAAAGGACTCGGGTATACTGGAAATGAGATGGGCTCAGCCTCAGCTCGAGAGCCCGAGCCCGGACACGAAACCGTCTCGGGCTCTATATTTCATATTATTTTCGAACTCGGGTAGATCCGGGTTCATCGGACGGCTGCAATTGAAGCTGAAAAGTAAGTATTTACATTGAAATTCTTGAAGGAATGCTATCATATGATCCGTTTTCGAGGATTGTGGAAATACTTGCATATGAAAATTTGAAGGAAATTAAATAGTGTAGTTTAGCAAATCTTTTTTAATTTAAATCGTATGTCAAGGGGTTAAAGTTCTATTTGAAGTTTCGGGCTTGAGCGGGCTTGGGTTCGAATTTCAATAAAGTATTTCGGGCTCGGGCTTCGAAAAGTGAGCCCGAACTGATCTCCAAGATGTACCACGGAGAGCAGTGACTTCAAATACGCTCTGAAAAAAGAGCTATGTCAGTTAAAAGGGTCTGATCTTGCTATTAACCAGCGATGCTAACTGAATAATGTAATATGAGCACTGGCGTATCGTGGAGAGCATAGGCGTAGAGTTATATGGGCTCGTTTGGCCCGAGCAGCACCCTCTATATTGAAAGCCTACACACTGAAAACCGGAAGTTTTAAAATGGCCTATTCTGTAGTCCATGTTCCGCGCTATGTTGTGATCACGTAAAGAGTGTTTTGTATCCTTTTGCCGCGATGTACTGCAAAATTTTGCATTAGTGTGTTGTATACTCTTGTCCGAGTATTTTTCTGTTTACGGAAGTTCTGAAAAAGCAATACCATATCGTTGCTCAGCTCCTGGTTTCCGCGGCAATTATAGCAACGGCCCACGTGTGTCTGTTTTTCATTTTCCCCATGATGTAGAACTACGAAAGAAGCTTCTTTTATAAAGAGGGATGGATTCGAAGTAACCAAAAGTTCTAGGGTAAGTATCGTTCTTTCTAAACATACAGGCTTATATATGTATACATTTCCTATTGCTAAGAGAGGGGGGGAAATTAAATAAACACTGTATAGCATGCATTCCTATTAGAGGAAACGTATCATTTATTATTAATGTGAATGAAGTAGTTTGAAAGAAATTTTTAGGATTGGCAAAGTTTTGGCTAGATTGAATTGCCATGAAAGTTATGTTCAGTGACTTTGTATGTAGACGAGAAGGGAGGGAGTGTGGCTGTGAGTATCCATATGTTTGTTTTTAGGCGAATCAGAAAATTAACTTAAGACATATTGCGAACACAAATATATAAATACATAAAGCTTGGATGTTGTGTTCTGGAATGAACCAAGATGTTTAAATTTTCATAACATTATACTTATATGATTGGATGCATATATTTATATCAACTAATATAAAGCATGTTTTTTATAACTCTTTTTTCTTTTCATGTGTAAAAACAATTGAAAAAATTTAATATGAAAATGTATGGTCGTTAAAAGCATTTATATTTTAATTAGATTTATGTACTGAAACGTTAGTTAATAGATAAAAATTTAATATATCCGTATATGAAGACAACCTCAGAAGCAGGCATGCATTGGTTTGATTTTTTTGAATGCACCAATGGAAATTCTGTCTGAAAATAAAAATGGTAGTTATTAAAGATTTCAGTTTTTAGTAACATGAAAACATAATGAAATTGTAAAACTACTTACTGTGCTTATATATATATATATATATATGTTCTGTAATTTATATATATATTCATAATTTGTTTAGAAATGTCCCTCTCTTTATATATGCGGGGTTCGTTGATTTAAATCAACTTTAACATTAGTAACTTAATTACTTAAATTATTAGTGCTGTAATTATTGATATCTTTAATTATTGTTATCTTTAATTATTGATATCTTTGATTATTGATTATTAGTTGTTCACAATTATGTATACTCTGTGGGATAATAGTGAGTCAATATTTAAATAAAAATTTTTGCATCCATTAGAATATATACATACGATTTTTATAGGACTTCTTTTTCAATACTGTGTTATGGTACATTCAGCACGTAAACATTTATCTATTGACCAATGATTTAATTGAGATTTATTTAAATGTAGAAAACAATATAGCATATGTGAAAATAGGCGGCTTTATATTTTTTATATATTCTATCTATTAAACCTGATGTGTGCTAAAAATGGTTATACTTTATTTACATAAAATAAAAGTTATCTTTGTGAGATTAGTGTTTTATTTTACTGAACACAAGTGTTTGTTTTGTTTTTGTCTTTTTTAACAAAATTTCTGAAAATAATGCTTTTTCTCGAGGGAAATGAGGGTTTAACGGCTAAAAATATTCTAAAGGCAGTAATAGATTCTGTAGATACAATTTCCATGCAAACCAGGTTTTAAACTACGTTCGCTTTTTTTCCCAAAATGCGACGAATTAATCTAAAATGCGAGAAAGAAAATTGTGTCCTTCGAAAAAAAAACAAAAAAAACCAAAACAGTTGTTTAATATCCAGGCAACAAACTTTGCCTTTTTTTTAATCACTTTGATTTATGTAAGATAATTTAAAGTAGCATTACGCAGATTAGATTTATAAGTAAAGACAACGTTATACCTTACTTATGAACTTACTTATAACGTTGTCTTTATGCTTATAAAACTTTGATTTATGTTTCATTGTTATTTTTTATTAAACTTAAAGTATGTTTCCTACAGGAATTCAAAGCATTGCTGATGTAAATAACTTTATTGATACGATTTTTCGAGCGACGGAAACAACTAATCTTCTTTAGAATATTTTCGACACCATTTTTTATGCCAGCTTAAACCCTGATGCAAACTATACTATGCACGTAGAAATACTCTCAATATAAAGGACGTTGAGGTAGGGTGTTGGACCACGGCGTCGGCCATTACAATTTAGAGTGGAGGCTTTCAATGTAGGGGGTGCTGACTCAGCATGGCTATTGCCGTTCTTGCTCCGCAAAATTTACGAATAAGTCGTAATCAGTTCAATGCATGCACTTCAACAAAGCCTACCGTATAACACTGGAGTTCTTCACCAGGAGGAAATAGCGGGATTAAATTGCTAAACTCAAACTGCAGCAATGCTGATACTGCTGTTAAAAAAATCTTAGACGATGAAGTACTATTGCTTAATTTTTTTATTGCTTATTATTGTTACTCACTTATAAATGTAAAATATTAAAATAAAATGGACAGTTCATATTTTATCTAAAAACGTCTAGTCATTCTATCGAATGTCTATAAATTAATAATAAATATAGATAATATCAATTAACAATTACAGCAGTAATAAGTAATAAAAAATACTCAGTAATAGAAAGTAATAACAATCATAATAAATAATGGGGATAATAATAAGTAATAATATGTAATAAAATAATAATAAGCAATAATATGTAATAAAATAATAATAAGTAATAATATGTAATAAACTAATAATAAGTAATGATATGTAATAAAATAATAATAAGTAATAATATGTAATAGTAATAATAGATAGTAATAATAAACGCTGGCGGATCCAAGGCGGATTGTCCCCCCCACCCCCCGAAGTTGGGATTACATCATAGAAAATGAATCGAAAAGTACCGGATACTTGGCTAAAATAGGAATGAGAAACAAATTGCCCCCCCGCCCCACACGAAAGAGTTTTGGATCCACCCTTAATAATAAGTAATAGTAATAATGAGTTTTACATAAATAAGCGTCAGAAGTCACGTGCCTTGGCACGTGACGTCTGAGGCAATTCACATCGGACATCGGAATTCACATGCCTTGCCACGTGACATTAGAAACGCCATCAATCGTAAACGACTAAAATAAAATAGACGTTTCATACTTTATATAAATAATATGAAAAACACAAATTATCGCACAAATTTTAATACATTAACGACTGTCTCAATAGCACGTAGGCTATTTTATTCAAAACGAATACAACTAGTTCGTTAGATGATAAATTTTTTATATGTGAGATATTATTACCATTCACAGGGTTAACACAATTGCCAAATGGTAGGCACACACCAAACCACCGGGGCGTATTTTTTGTAAATTGCTCGCAAAGAAAAGAATAATTTCACGGTGACTGGTGGGAACTGAATCCACAACATTTTGGTAGCCGGCCAAGGGCTCTTCCAACTGAGCTACAGACAACCTGTTACTCTACTCCCTGCGAGCACATATAAAGCTTCACTCTAAACGAGTTTCGAAATGGGGCAGGGCATGGACTGTTTTTTAAACCAAATTAACGTCAAAGAAGCTCTATCTGATATATACATGAAAATCAATTTATAATCTAATATTACCACATCATTGGCTATGATAAGAATAATTTTCTGTCTTTAATTAAGTTTTTGGCGAACGATGTCAGTAAACATTAACGCCATTCAGTACGTAAATAAATTGAAAATGAAAATTATAAACTAATTTAAAATAGAAAACTAAGAACTGGATACTTCTCTGGTTGCAGGGTAAGAAAAAAATAAGGTAAGGAAGTCTATGGAAAACGTCGATGTGGTACCATAACAATAAGAAAAAGCTAGTTAAAGAAAGAGGGTTAAAATCTGGAATAAAAGTGAAATTTAAAATAAAAGCAACTTTCTATGAATTTCGTTTTTATTTCAGTTTTTAACACTTTTTCTTCAACTACATTTTTCTTATTTTTTTTGCTACTACATTAACGTTTTCCATAGACTTACTCACTCTATTTTTTTTATTACTCTGCAACCAGATAAGTTTCCAATTCTTAATTTTCAATTTTAATTTTATTTGTAAATTTCATTTTCAACGAATTTACGTGCTGAATGGTTCTAAGGTTTGCTGATATCGTTAGCCAACAAATTAGTAGAATTAATTCTGAAGAAGCTTTGAAATGGCTGACAATGTATTAAAATTCAGCTGCGATAATTTGGGTCTTATATTATTTATATAGTTTTGCGCAACGTATCCTTATTTTGACTTAATTTTATACTTTGCCTAAAAAGTCCAGTCATTTTAGAGAATGCCTGCATTTCATACACTGCCGGTAACATATAAAACATTGAAACCGTATGTATATATATATCAAGGCAAAGCGATATAGATCAGATGGAAATACATTTTAAAATGTATGTCATGTGTGACAATAAGAAAATGTTTGGTGGTGAAAATTTAAATCAAAGGTAGAGTTTATTAATTAAACTACTGTGGAACTAACTCAACTTTTAGAGTAAGTCATGAGTAGTTTCTTTACATTCTGAAAAAAAAACAAAACCTACTGACAAATAATAAATCTTAGCTTTTCAAAATTTCTTACGCATTCTAAATTTGAAAGCGGTTGAAATTTTTTTTCTTTTGCCTTAGCATGCAAAGAGCGAAATCTTTCTTGGCAAGGGTATGTGCTTTTTAGAGAACTTTTCCCTCGTAATTCTAATTCAATAAACTTGGCCTTATATATATGCAAATTTTTAGACCTTCACCAAAAACTAAAAGAGCAATGAAGACGCCGTCAAATAACCTGCTTGGCTGTAAATGATAAAATACGGTTTTTTAAGGCGCTAGTGTGATAAATATATATACTAAGCAGAACTTCAATTATAAGCGCAACACACAAATTATAATTGCTAAGCCTGTGTGTATGTCTGTGTAAAATATATATCAACGCAAACAATGCGAATGAAATAAAACGTAAAATAATAAATATAAAATATAAGACAATAAATATAAAATATAAAACAATAAATATAAAATATAAATCAATAAATATAAAATATAAAACAATAAATATAAAATATAAAATAAATATAAAATATATAAGCAAGAGGTTATTTTAGCGTTGTTTCTATGTTTATTTAAACATGATGATTTGGAATTAGGAATTTATTGCTATGCATTCTATGATGCATTCTATGATGCTATGAATCATTCCTTTTAGTGGCATAAGTCCTTTTAGGCGGCATAAGTCCTTTCAGGCGGGCTAAATCCTCAACAATTTTTTCTATTCAAATGCTATACCCGAGCACTCCCGGTAGTTCAGTCTGTGATTAGTACGGTTTTGTCTTCAGTGCTTCGAAGTGAGTGCTCGGGTGCATATTAAGTACTTCTAAGAATTCGTGTTGTGTGTGAGTGTGCTATTATATTGGGCTGACAAGATCAACAGTATGATGTTAACTCTATACATGTTTTTGCTTTCGTCTCTAAAACCTTAGTAATTATTGGCTGACGAGGGAAGTACCTGATAGAAATCTTTCCGATTTACTTGAAAATTGCAAAATAGGCTTAGACCAATGTTTGAAGCATAACCCCACCGGCTTTGCATTCGCAAATGAGCCAATGAAGTTATCATGGTATTAATAGTGATTTGTCGTTCACGAACGAATTGTTCGTTTCGAACGAGTGTTTCAAATGAACGACACGCAGATAGGTCTTTCAAAACTCCAAATCTTAGATTTAATAAGGTAAATTTCATTAAGAATTCTTTTGTCCCACTCTGATTTTTATTTATTTAAAAAATGAGGAAAATCTTGGTTTCGAAAACCAACAAAAGGAATGTTTTAATTTTCTATCCCTATTCTCGTGGATTTTGCAGCAAATTCAGCCTCTTGAGTTCCAGTATTTCCAATATATCCATCGATATAGCAAAACTTAACGATATATTATTTATTATTCGAATATAATGATTGTGCGCAAATTTTGTAAAGTTCAGAATGCTGTGAAGCATTTTCTAAATAAGCCTTTGCAGAATTACTCAGCAAATCGCTAAAAATAATTGTTGATGACATTAATTGCAATGAATGTATTCCAGTGCAAGACCAATAGTGCACAGTTCTGTTGTATAAATTGAAGATAAGGTTTTGATAGTCGCTAAATTCAGGTAGTATTTCTATAGACAAATGCTGCACCAACACATTCGTCAGATTTAGATTCATGTATGTATGTAATAAGTGAACGTTAAAAGTGTACAACTTACAAATTTAATGAGCATACGGGTACGTAATGCTACGTAAAATTACTTTGCTTACTGTTTTAAATTTAAAGCAAATATATAAGGTCTCTATTACTTTTCTTATCGTGCGGCCTTGGTTTGTTCGCGCGAGTAGACGTGTTACCTTTGCCGAAATTAGCAAGGAATTTAATAGTGGTGATGTACGGAATGTTTCGAAACACACTGTTTACCGTGCACTGCTGTCTATGGAACTATGAAGTCATCTCCCAGTTCCTGTGCCTATGCTCACTTCAACTCATATCAATAAACGCATGCTGTGGGCACGTAGCCATGTCCATCGGACTGCTGAAGAGTGGTGAAGGGTCACATGGACAGATGAGTCTCGTTTTTTTGTTTAAATCGTGTGGACGGACGCGTTCGCGTGCGACGTTTAACCAAAGAATATAGATATAATCCCTCTATTTTCCTTAGTTTAACGTGAGAAACGCCCTTACCTGACTTCATTGCTGGAAGGAAGCAAGGTGATGGCGAGAGTGTTATGGTGTGGGCGAGTTTTTCATGTTCCATTGTCATTGTTCAAGACAACATCAATGCTTCCACTTACTTAAACATCCTGGGGGGACCAGTTACACCCCTTCATGTCCACCGTCTTTCCAGACTGTAATAGCACCGTATAATAGGATAATGCTCCCTGTCACGAAGCTGGTACGGTTCTGGAATGGTTCGAGGAACATGAGAAATGAGTTTTCTTTATTGCCATGGCCTCTAAATTCTCCCGACATGAATCCCATTGAGCACCTGTTGTTTCACTTAGAAAAACGCATACGAGCATTAACATCATAACCACTGCATTTACAAGAAATTGGCCAACTTCTGTCGCAATTATGGTGCGATACCCCATGTGCAACATACCAACATCTTATTGAAGGCATTCAACGCCGCGTCCATGTTCTTTTACGCCCCAAAGTTGGACGTACATGTTATTAGGTAAGTGGTTTTAATGTTTTGGCTCTTCAGTGTATTCTATAATAGCCTTGAGTAAATGCATTTCTATTACAATATGTATAAAGTGAAAAGATTTAACCGAATAAAATTTTATATATTTCTACTACTGGAAACATCCACTATGAACAAAACGGAAAATCTAAATTTTAGAAAAAATTTTCCTGAACGTGACGTCACAAAATTTATGTGATTCAAAATCACAATGTATAACCGTATTTGACTGCTTAGAAACTTCGTCGAGTTCAATCCTTTTTTTATTTGTATGGTTTTTGAAACTATTTTATCGAAAGCAATTCCCATATTCGGTATTTTTTACACGTTAGTCTCTTTTGCGATCATTAGTTGCGTGTGAGGTAAAAAGTAGCTTAGAAGATAATTTCTCGAAAAGGCAGTTTGCAGTGCTGACGTGCAAGGTTTCATCCCTTTGAGAATATGGCCTGGAGAATAGAGATAAGGCTCATCAATAAGGAACTCTCTGCGGAGACCGAAATAGAGCAAAATGCATTGTTACCTTGACTTGGCCTAAATATGAACTTTTAAGCCAGTTTCACTTCAAATCTTCGTAAAGAGATGCCAGAATTGTTTGCGCAGCGGTGTAATACAGCTTTATGTTCAAATCGATTCGAAAACAAAAAAAACAAGGCATTTTTTTGAATATAACTTGCTACAGAATTTAAAATTTAAGATGGAAAGGCATTTAGTAAGGGAGCTGCTTTATCGAGAACTTCTCATTTTTTCGGGGAGGCCTTTTTTGTTTCTGAAAGCGAACATGAAACAAAATGTTTTCTATTGGCAGAAGTAATTATTAAATTTTAATTTGTGACCATTGAGCTTCGGAAAAACTTGGAAGCAAATATTAGCTTTAAATTATAAAAGTGCATATATTAATTCTAATGTAACTGAGATATATATACGTGAATGTGTGCGTAAATACATTGGCGTAACATGGAAAATGGTATATACATATAATCAGGGTCGTAGCCTGACTTGAAATAGAGGAAGGTGATCCCCTCCCCCTTGAAATGTAATCAGCCGTTCTAATATTCTTTCTCAAAATAAATTATTATAGAATTTTGTTTTAAATTTTTTGTTATGAATAGAATTGTACATGAAATTCGAAATTGTTTTTTGATGTTAAAAATATACCGAAAACAGATTTTAGAGGTTCAACTTGTGTAAATCTTATCTTTTTTTTTACAGAGGTTCGAGTTTCCAGCTATTTTATAGAAAAAAGGGGAACATGTAAATTTTAGTTTTCAATGTAAAATTTGTGTTAATAAATTCATACATTAATTTTAAATACAGTGAGAATCGGTTATAACGACCATCGAGGGATCGTGCAAATTCAGTCGTTATAACCGATAGTCGTTATAAACAATATTTTTTTAAATCATAGTAGCCAATAGAATAATGCACTCTAGAGTTTTATAAATTATTTTGATAGTAAAAAGTATAAACTTTTTGGTTTCAAAATTAAATAAAAACATATTTACAATGAATTTAATTT
>QLNU02009165.1:18383-29366 GCA_006491805.2 Dysdera silvatica
CCAAACCTTCGCTCTAAAGCATCCGTTGGATTTTTCCAGTCAAAATATATGAGAATCCTAAGTTATTTACACAGTAAGTAACAAGTTTCAATACATAGTGAGGTGTATGTTTCAAAGCAGTATGTATTTCTTTGGTCAATATACCAGTTTTATAATTCAAATTTCTCCATTTTTCTAACCAAGTTAGGAATTTATTCAAAAACAAATATTCCTCTCATCAGTTTCACACATATTAAATGGTTCTTGAAATATATTTCTTTTGCACTGTCTTTTAAACGAACATTTATAATAGGCCACCAATTATATATATATATATATATATATATATATATATATATATATATAAATAGGAAATAGTAGATAATGTAAACATAAATATAAATCAAAATGTAGAAAATCAAGCGAGTAAATGAAGGTTATTAATAGGTGTAAATGTATGTACATCATACCACAATTACAAAATATACATTCCTGTGTAGTGAAAGTATAAATGAATAGACAATTTTACGATTAATAATAACGGGCTAGTGACGAAAGTGAAAAATTGAAATTATATGACAATATATTGAACCTAGGCATGCATGTACAATCTTTTTCAAGGGAACAGTTATACATGTATGCCAGACACAGTATATAAGATCTTCAAGACAGTGTTTCTGAAACGCCAATAAACCGTTCGACGAATCCCCCGAAAACCACTGTCAAACGGCTCAAAGGCATTCTGCTCCCTGCGCGCTCTTCATTGATAAACTTGTTTGTATTTTTATTTTATTGTTTACTATTGTTTTTTATTTGCTTTCATTTCTCACCAATCTATTTGCTTGATTTTCTACATTTCCATTTATATTTACATTATCTACTATTTCACATATATATATATATATATATATATATATTAATATCTAGTTCTGCAACCCCCATTATAATGCTACCTTCCCTAAGAACTTTTTGGTTACGGTGATGGACCGATATATTGCATTTCAACGATTTCTGGATGGGACGGATAAATTAATTTCAATGTAATGAAATATTATAGGTAATTGTGTCAGTTTCTACATTATAAATTCTTAATGCAATAAATTGCTAATGCTTTTATTAATGTCTTACATTAATGGACGGGTTTTATTTTTATACAACCATCTCGAAATGCTTTTTCTGTATGTTTTTTAACCTTTAAAAGATCTGCCAATGTCGTGATGTTGTTCTGTTTCCACTCCAGTCAATAACAACAAGGATTTTAGGTCTAAGACACTGGTTTCTCGAAATGACAATGTCTCACTTCCACAACTGTTAACTCCTCGACTGAGTAGACAGTAGTTTAGATATAAAATTGTTTCTCTTTATCTCTTTTGATGCTTTTTCATTCCCCGCTGTGATTTTGGACAATTCTTTAGACACTTTCCTTTTAAATTTTTTATTTCCCCTGCAAACCTTGGTTTTTAAGAAGGTGTGAAAGTATTTAATACATTAGAATAGTTTACAAAACTATTAATTGTACCTTATCTTTTGATATATAACCTTTCCCAAGTTAAAACTTTAAAGCAACTTTATTGCTAAAGTGTTTAGTTTATTACATTTTATGCGGTTCATGCTTGTAAACTTAAGAAACCGAGAGGAATATTAAAACTAGAAAAGAAAGATATAGAAAACTATCAATAGAAGACCTTAAACTTTAATTTACACAACTCAATAAATGCAGAACTAGTCAACGATGAATATCCATGGTTTTTGACTTGATACAAAGACTGGGAAAATATTTAATAAAAAAAATTAATAAAATAAAAAACTTTTAATGCAGCATGGAAGAAAACGACTCGAAGCACGCATGTGTAAAGGCTAATTAGAAATGTCTTTATCTCTCGGGGAATTGATAATGACGTTATTTTTAAGAAAATTGACTTTTCAAAACTATTAACCGCAAGAAAAGTAGATGTATAAACTTGACGAAAAAATACTGCACAATCTTAATACTATGTTTGTTATCAAATATTCATTATTTTGCAAAAATTATAAACGGCGATTTTTCTTACATATTCCCAATTTCGTTTCACTTTCCGCAATTTTATTTCATCCGTAATAAACATAAGAGGAAAGTGACCACATTGTAAATTGGACACGATGAGCAGCCTTCGGAATATATTTTACTGCACCAACCCCAAACTAGCAACGCAATATCACGAATTTAAATACAACCTGGTAATGGCAAATTCCTTTCCCGGCTTTTAGTCATTTATCTGATAAAAAAATTATTAGTACCGGCCAAATTGTGGATACCGAAAAAGTTCTTTTTGGTTTAATACCTACACAATTAAATACTATATTAAATAATGATTAACCTATTATATATTAATTGTTAATTAACATGTTTTAAATATTAACATATTATATAATAAATGTGTATATATATATATATATATACACACACACATATATATATATATCATCATCATCATATTCAACCATTATCTATCCACTGCTGGATGAAGGTCTCTCCAAATGCTTTCCACACAAGTCTATCCTGGGCCATTCGTTTCCACGTCACCCCAACCTGTTTTCTTATTTCATCCACCCATCTAGTTTGAGGACGTTTTCTAGGTCTTCGGTGGTCTCTTGGAATCCAGTTCAGAATTTCTGTTGTCCATCGTTGATCAGTTCTTCTTGCAATATGCCCAGCCCATCGCCATTTCAGCCCTTTTACTTTAACAATGATGTCCTCTACTCTAGTTTGCTCTCTCACCCAAGTGTTTCTTTTTCGATCTCTCCTAGTTATTCCAAGCATGCACCTCTCCATGCTCCTTTGCGTTGTCTGTAACTTTCGTATTGCTCCAACTGTTAGACTCCATGTCTCTGATCCATAAGAGAGGACTGGCAATACACACTGGTTGAAGACCTTTCTTTTTAGACACAAAGGCAATTTCCCCTTCAGGATAAAACTGTTTCTTCCAAATGCACTCCAGCCAAGTTTAATACGTCTGTTGAGTTCTTTCATAATGTTGCCATCCATTGAAATCAGCTGGCCAAGGTAAATATATGAATCAGCAATTTCTAGCTCAATGTTGTCAACTTGTATTTTTGTTTCCTCTACAAAATTATTGAACATGATCTTAGTTTTTTGTAGGTTCATCTTGAGTCCAACTTCTTTACTTCTAGTTGAGAGCTCCTGTACCATGTCTTGGAGTTCTGATGGGTTCGTTGAAAAAATAACAATGTCATCAGCAAACCGCAGATGATTTAAATATTCACCATTTATTTTTATTCCCTTGTTATTCCAATTTATCAGCTGAAAAATCATCTGTAAAGCTGAAGTAAAAAGTTTTGGAGAAATGGTATCTCCCTGCCTCACACCTTTACCAATTTTGATAGTTTTGGTATCTTTATGTAACCGAAATTTTGCACTTGCATTTTTATACACACGTTTCACCATGTCAATGTACACATCCTCAATGTCTGTTGATCTTAAAGAGTTGATGACTGCTGATGTTTTAATAGAGTCAAAGGCCTTCTCATAGTCAATAAATGCAACACACAATGGAAGTTCATATTCATGTGTTCTTTCAATTAATTCTCTTAATACTTGAATATGGTCCACTGTACTGAATCCACTTCGAAATCCAGCTTGTTCTCTTGGTTGAGCTGCATCTAATTTTTTCTGCAGGCGATGTGTTAGCACTTTTGTGAAGATTTTATAAATAGCAGGTAACAAGCTAATTGGTCGGTAATTTTTCAAATCCTCTTTATCACCTTTTTTATGCAAAAGAATTACTGTTGCAGAATCCCATTGGTTTGGTATGTTACCGCTGTTAAGACATTTGGTAAAGAATTTTGCAAGTATGTCTTCTACATATTCTCCAGCTTCTTTTAGGATATCTAATGTAATACCATCATCACCAGGGGCTCTTCCTTTCTTCATACTTTTTATTGCAAATGAAACTTCTTCTTTTAAGATTTTAGGAGCTGTTCCTTCGACTATTTCAATGTCTTCGTTTAATCCACTGTTACTTTCATATAGTTTTTTGTAGAATTCTTCAACTCTTCTAAGTATTTCTTCCCTATTTCTTGTTACGGTGCCATCCTCTCCTTTTAATGCAATGATGTGTTTCTTCCCAACAGATAAACTTCCTTTAACAACCCTAAGGCTCTTGTTATTTTCAATGGCTTTCCTTACTAGCTCACAGTTGAATTTTCTTATGTCTTCTTTCATGCTTTTGCGCAGAGTTTTACAAAGTTCTATGTACTCAATCCTGGAACTGGTATTTTGATTGTCCACCTTCATATCTCTTCGCCTTTTCATGAGCTGTTTCGTCTTCTCAGATAATTTGCTATTGTGCTTTTTACAGGTTACACCACCAATTTCCCCAGCAGTTTCAACTATTGTCTTAACAATGTTTTCATTTGCTTCTGAGATATCAATTTCTTCAATAAGTCCTTCCAGTGCAGAAAAGCGATTTTTTAATTCCAACTTGAATGCCTCGGTATTTACTTTCAGTTTCATTAGATCCACCCTCTTACTTACTTGTTTCCTAATGAGCTTCTGTCGTTCTAATTTAGTATTTAAGTGCACTTTACATCTCACCATTCGATGATCACTTCCAGTATTAAATCTGTTCAGTACGCTGCAATCTTCAATAATTGATTTCTTGTTTGCCAGGATATAGTCAATTTCGCTGGTTCCTCCATTGGGGTGTTTCCATGTCCATTTTCTTTGCGGTTTCTTCTTAAAAAATGAATTCATGATGCTAAGGTTTTCAGCTTCTGCAAATTCTAAGTTGGTTGTTAATTGCTCACTAAATTAACTAATGTAAACGATCCTCTATAACTTACCTTTACTTTGGCAGGTTTAACTTTTATTGTGAAGATTTTGAGATTCTAAAACCGGTTCAAGTTTTTCATTGCAATCATTTTTCCATAATTAATTTTAATAAATAAATCTGGATTATTGTATAATTAAAACTTAATTGCTTTCCATGTGCATTATTCTTAGAATTCTTAATTTCCTGGACAACTGTAGCAATAATGCTGATTATTTTGACATACACGGAGCAATATTAGACCCCTTATATTGAATGAATATACTGTTATTTCAAGTTTTGATATCCTTTATCTGATAGTGGTTGACCACATTACCCTGCCATAAGATAAAAATAACAAGTTAAAAGGTTATTAGCAAGAAAATTTTAAGAAAATAACATTATTAATAATATCAGTGGCGTAACGTGATACCAGACGGTGGGTGATCTAAAAACAATGATCGTTAAATCTGGGATCCAAAAATATTTGTTCGCTACAAGCCATTAAATTGTATTGCGTTTAATTATTATACCAAACAAAATCCATATTTTCCTCGCTGTATCCAGAAACTCGCTAAGTGTTGTCTCTTTATAAATGGGTCTTACTGCATCTTACATCCTCAAATTTCCTCTTTGGATCCATTTATACTTGGGAGATATTGAACTGCTTTTCAAATTTTTCAAAACATGACAATTTTAACGTTAATGATAATTTGATTATACAATATTATTATACAATTTATACAATAAACAGTTTTCGGTTGGAATGATTGTTTATTCCCCACCCCCTCCATAAAAATTCACGAAATATATATATATATTTCGTGAATTTTTTTCGAAGTTTCCTCACTTACTATTCACTGATTTCCTTCGGAAGCCGAAATTTTGGAAAGGTCTTGAATTTCCACGAACTAGGTTGAACTTGGGATGTCCTAAGTTAAAGGGAGGGGGAAGAGAGAGGAATTTGCATTAGATTTCGTATTATTTTATGCATTTATGGCACTATAAAAAGCAACACATTAATAAAATGTTGAGTGGATGATGGAATTGTTTACATTAGTTTATGACCTCATTTGAGAAACTGCGATATAGAGCAGGATAAAGTTGGATTTGACGCATACATAAATATTTTTGATTTAGAAGGTTCAAGTGAGGGTTTTGGTACCAGAATTAATTGATAAGTTCCAGTATTAAATTTTGATTGTTATGGATGTGTTAAATCTAATCAGGAACAAAGTCAGATGTCGTTAGTAAAAGAAAGAAAATGGGAAAAGAAGTTTATTTACATATAGTGAATATCATATCTTTACCAAAGGAAAAGACACATTTACAAACAATTTTAAAAATCTTCCTTTTAACTAGAATTACATTTTCCTTTTGTTCGCTTAATGTCATTCTCATTTACGAACGCTCGAATTTACGAACTTTCTGTAGTCCATACTGGTTCGTAAAAACATGAGTTTAATGCAAATGCGCTCGCTATTACAAAAATATTATAAAAAAAATTCCTTTTTTCATGAATTCGCGATATTAAAGGCATTCGGTTTAAGCAGATATAACATTTAACTAACTCTTATTGAAATATATAACCGACTCGTCTTGTATTAAAAAATTCTGCGTATTATAATTTTCAATTATTTCTATTAACAGCGAGTTTAGAATTAAAAGGTATCCTAAATTTGGTAGGACTATTTTACAATTGCAAGTACGCGTCCTCCGTCCTACACTGATAATTTTTGTATATATATATATATACTACATGATAATGTCCTACATAAAGAATAATTGTACCGAAGACGATAACCTATGATCCGGTGATTGAAGTAAATGTTCAATGATTACTGTAATCCCCAACGAAATTGGTCATAATTTTTCTAATATATATAAAAAGTAATCTACTCTTATTAAAATATAGCAAAAATGATTAAAACAGTAAATTTTTACACTGATTATATTATTTTACCAAGATTTATTCAAATTCAAATTTATTTTATATAATAACATTAGTATATTTTAATGTTTTATGTCATCAGAATAAGAATCATTATATAAAAAAATTGTTGAATTATCAAAAACATGTATTTTTAAATTATCGCATAACGTAATGTTTCCTAAACTAATTTTAAAAACTCCCTTAGAGAGTGAAAATTTCGGAAACCTGTTTCTTATTGCGACTTTGAGAAATCTATTAACCCTCACAAAATAGGTTTTACAATAGAACTCGCTCGAAAGGGAGGCAGTTAGTGCTGCAAGACCAAGGGCGGACATAGGGGTCATGACCCTCCCCGAAACATACTTTTCACTGTAAAAATTCCAACTTTCATGATAAATGAAGGGTGTTATTCCAAGACCATGGCAAATTCTGTCCTTGACTCCCCCTCAAAATGAAGGTCTGTGTCCGCCGCTATGCAAGAAAGAATACTATATTCAGAATTTAAGCACAACAGTCATGCCGCCCACATGTCTTAAAGATCTGAAACATGAAAACTGCTTTCCCATTGCCGGAAATTGGCGAAAACCTTAGCCATTTTCCATCCATTGCCCTCACAGTCAGCTTGAAAGAAAGGGTCAATTTGTCTATTTCCGTTGGAAACTGCATTCGAATAGTTTTTTTATGTATACCAAACCCTTAGTATTTTTGTAGATTTTTTTTTTAAATTTCTTCTAAAACACTGAATTTTTTTAAGAAAAACATTTTCTGCAAAAAATTGCTAAAACAGCAAAATACAAGTTGGTCCAGCTGAGATTACCTAGAGCCATAGGCCGGTTTTGGGGGTCGTAATCCCCATGCAATGAAATTTTGTATATTTAACATAGGAATATATGAGTTGTATCTCTGTAACCCCTCCCATTAAGTCTATAACCCCCTTATGAACTTTCTGCTTATGCCTATGCTTAGAGCCCCTGAATATACTCCACTGATATACATAATTCCCAATGTGTATCAAATATTACATCTATTCTCATCATTACAAATCTACCAGTACATATCATTGTGGTGACAGGGTTTTATAAATTTCTTCAATATTTTGGAACTGACATAAACGGAACAAAAAGACGTCGCTGGTACAAATTTTAAACAAAACGGATACCGCAAATTTGAATATTACGCCTAGTTTAGTTTTCAATACATCAAAACTTTTTCCAGTTCGTCAAACAAAACAGCCTCTAATCTTTTCCAGCTATGTTCTATTTGACAAATGTGTTTTGTTTTGAAAGTATAGAATTTAAAAAGACTTCAACCAAAATGCTCACGCAATCAACAGCTTTCGAAAAACATTTCACAAAATATTTGACAAATCGAAATAAAGTTAGAATAAATGTTGGAAATTGTTCTCAAGACCTCAATCCTTAGATTAGTTTTTAAATTTTTGGGCTTATTTATGTAGTTAAGCTCTTTTCGTAATTTTTCGTTTAAACTGAAACTGGACAAAGCTTACCAATAAATAATATTGAAAACACACAAGGAAGATCATAGCTAATTCTCTTTCCCTCTCTCTCTCTCTCTCTTTCTTTATGGCTATACACAGGGCCGTTTCTACCATTAGGTCAGACTAGGGCAGCAAAATGGCATACAAAAAGTTTAAACAATTGAGCAAATGAGGAGGAAAAATGAAAAAGAGGAAAAGTTAAATCGAATTGTTTTCAAAAACATACGGAACAATTGCTTAATAAGTCTTTACTTTGACGAATGTAAAAATGTTTGACGTATTCAATTTCTTAATTTTGCATACAAGTTCTTTTATATCTAATACAGTTAAGCTTTTAAGCTCTGATGATACAACGTTGTGTTTTGAAATATTACTTCCTCAATATCTCAGTTTCCAAAAATATAAAATGTTGAAATTAAACAACTATAACATGTAGCCATTGTTTTATTATTCACAATATCCTAATGTTACAAATAGCTAATGTAATTCTAAAATATAAACATGATTAATGGATTTAATGATTAAAAGTATAATAGAAAATTTGCATTGTTGTGCCACTGGATGTTGGTGATGGTAGAGAGATGGATATAGGCGAAAGAATGATGATGATAGTAAAAGTGTCGGGGCGACATTTTTAATTCCCGCCTAGGGCAATAAAGCACCTAAAAACGGTTCTGGCTGTATTTGCAATTCACAAATTTAATAAGTGCTTGACACAAAAGCTCTTAATTTACAAATAAATATAATTTATTTGCTGAACTATCAGTAATGTCTTAAACGTATCGTCTGAGTGAAAAAAAATGTGCGAAAACATTTGCATTGGACCACGCCTTTCTTAAGTCTTTGTCGTCTAGAACAATTACGACAGAAACTTGTGTTATCACAAGTTACAAATTAACGCCATAAGACTGTTTATTTTTCCTCTCTTACTAGTTCGTCTTTCGGGATTTGAGTTCTAAAAAGAGTTTGTTTTATGCACAGTCATTAAAAAGTCAGTCATTTGTTAAAAGGTTACGAAAAACGAAAGACAAACACATATGCTAAAACCAACATTTGAAAATAACCTATTGAAAATACCTTCATTGAAGATAAAACGACTTCCCCTTTCGCAGTGGTAATAAAGACGAAAAAATTCACATAAGAAGGATATCTTCCATGAAATAGAAAAGAGAAAAGGAAGAACTTGAGCCTCCTTTGATTTTATGTCCCGAGGGAATTCCTGACGAAAGAAGAAGAGGAGGAATATACCCGAGGCTTTGCTGCCATCTCAAACCAGAATTTCCTATTCCAATGAAAAATCTCCATAAGCTTGAGTTTGGAAGAAATCTTGATATATGCAGCATTTTTATAGAGTTCACGCAATGTTGAAGAATGGATAGAAAATAATGAGTTTTTGTATGGTGTATATATCCTTTAAGCGATAACAAGTTTACATATCACAATACATTTGTCAACAAATCCTTAAACAAATTATATGAATAATTCAGCTCTCTGTCTCTCTTTTTCTCCTTGCTATCTCCTTGTCTCTCGCTCTCTATCTATATTCTTATAGCCGGAGTCTCTGTCTTTAAATCTGTCTCTCGTAATGATGAACCCAAATATGTGAATTATGGACGTGAATAAAGAAAATGTAAAATCTGTTTTCGGGGCATATTTTACAAGTTCTCTAGTCTTGACGTATGATTGTCTGTGTAATACAACTCTCAAATGGAATACTCTTATCTTGCTACTTTCCACTCTGCTAGTTTTCCAATGTACTGGTATTTCCTCTAAATTAATTCTATTTTGTTTCCAGCATAATATTGTGAATAATCGTTTTAGTTTAAAATGAATTAAATTAAAATTCATAAAGAAGAATTAACACTATAAAATATTTTTTTTCCCGCCAGTTGGCCAATCTATTCGTAGCACGCTAGTTTAGCTCCTACCTTTACTAAGTTTTTGTACTCTTCCACTTGATAGATTTTCACGTAAAATCTCACATCACTCTGCTTCCGAATTCACATCTTTTTCTTTGAAATTTATTCCAATCAATCCGTGAATTCCATCTAAAAGAAAAAATGCCAGCAAATAGAGCAAAGACCGCCAAATATATGCTTGCTGACCGGAAATCCTCACTGCCCAGGGCTACCGTAAATGACCCCGTGTCACTCAGACAGCAACAAGGAGACTCCTCTTTACTCCTGTCAACCGCCTCCGTAAATGCTTTTTTGGGTCTCCGTTCCGAATGGGAGAAAAACCTAGAATTATTTAAAAACACGATGGCCACTACGATAAAACTGACTGGCAATACGAAAAACCAGTATATGTATCCTGATAGTGAACCATCTACTACTACTCTCCCTATCGAAGATGTGTTAATGACCAAATATGAAAAACAAAAAAGAATAAAATCGAAGAAATAGAGGCCTCGGAATTGAACAAACTGAAGAACTGTATGAAATCATTGGACAATGAAGTCGAAATATTATTTATGTACAAAACTTCCATCTTCATGTTTAACATTATACGAAATGGCACTCATTCTGATCTCATTTCATTACACTCTCCTGATCACACACACTTCCAAGAAATCTTAACGATCTAATAACAGAGTATTCGCGAACGAAACGTAGATTCTTCCGCATCTGTTGCTTTGTCCCTAGGGTGTGGAATCTTCTTCCTAACTCACTTAAATCTATTTATTCTTTTGCTCAATATAAAAAACTCATCCGCAGACATCTATTGGATAGAGAATTATAATATCACTACATCTTTCTCTATTT
>QLNU02009174.1:0-13931 GCA_006491805.2 Dysdera silvatica
AAAATTCTTCAACCTCTTCGTCGGTATGGCTTGATGTTGGGGCATATACCTGTACTATTTGAAGTTGGTATCGCTGGGTTAGCTGAACAACGAGAACACGGATAGAAAGGCGGAAGAGGAGGGCTAATTCACCAACCCGTCTAGCCAGCGTGGTGAAATTATGGCTAATTCCTCCATTATGTTGACACACCAGAAACCATGGCCCCTAGTCTCCAGGTGCTGGAGTGCTCCTGATCAAGGCAGCGGTCAGTGTGGCATGAAAGCAGGGGGTGCTAAGAATCACTGGAATGGCCCAGGCTGCCGTTTGTTATTGACCTTGGCAACGTATAATGGACGATCCCTTGCTTCTGAAGCAAAACTTCAGGAATTGGAAGAGGAACTAGACAAGATCAAATGGGACATTGTAGGACTCAGTGAAGTTAGAAGAAAAGGTGAAGAGTTGGTGGAACTTAAAAGTGGACATTTGTTTTATTATAGAGGAACGGAAACTGGAAGAACAAGTGGTGTTGGCTTCTTAATCAACAAAAGAATTAAAGACTGTCTTCTGGAAGTTGAAAGTACATCAGATCGAGCAGCGAGGCTTGTTGTTCAACTAACCCAGCGATACCAACTTCAAATAGTACAGGTATATGCACCAACATCAAGCCATACCGACGAAGAGGTTGAAGAATTTTATGAAGAAATCAAAGAGTTACACACCAAAGGGAAACAACATATCAAGCTCATCATGGGGGATTTCAATGCAAGAATTGGACAACAGGAACAAGGAGAGACATCGGTTGGTAAATACGGATATGGGGAAAGGAATGAACGTGGCGATCAACTCATCGAATTTGCAGAAGCTGAAAATCTTAGCATCATGAATTCATTTTTTAAGAAGAAACCGCAAAGAAAATGGACATGGAAACACCCCAATGGAGGAACCAGCGAAATTGACTATATCCTGGCAAACAAGAAATCAATTATTGAAGATTGCAGCGTACTGAACAGATTTAATACTGGAAGTGATCATCGAATGGTGAGATGTAAAGTGCACTTAAATACTAAATTAGAACGACAGAAGCTCATTAGGAAACAAGTAAGTAAGAGGGTGGATCTAATGAAACTGAAAGTAAATACCGAGGCATTCAAGTTGGAATTAAAAAATCGCTTTTCTGCACTGGAAGGACTTATTGATGAAAGTGATATCTCAGAAGCAAATGAAAACATTGTTAAGACAATAGTTGAAACTGCTGGGGAAATTGGTGGTGTAACCTGTAAAAAGCACAATAGCAAATTATCTGAGAAGACGAAACAGCTCATGAAAAGGCGAAGAGATATGAAGGTGGACAATCAAAATACCAGTTCCAGGATTGAGTACATAGAACTTTGTAAAACTCTGCGCAAAAGCATGAAAGAAGATATAAGAAAATTCAATTGTGAGTTAGTAAGGAAGGCCATTGAAAGCAACAAGAGCCTTAGGGTTGTTAAAGGAAGTTTATCTGTTGGGAAGAAACACATCATTGCATTAAAAGGAGAGGATGGCACCGTAACAAGAAATAGGGAAGAAATACTTAGAAGAGTTGAAGAATTCTACAAAAATCTATACGAAAGTAACAGTGGATTAAACGAAGACATTGAAATAGTCGAAGGAACAGCTCCTAAAATCTTAAAAGAAGAAGTTTCATTTGCAATAAAAAATATGAAGAAAGGAAGAGCCCCTGGTGATGATGGTATTACATTAGATATCCTAAAAGAAGCTGGAGAATATGTAGAAGACATACTTGCAAAATTCTTTACCAAATGTCTTAACAGCGGTAACATACCAAACCAATGGGATTCTGCAACAGTAATTCTTTTGCATAAAAAAGGTGATAAAGAGGATTTGAAAAATTACCGACCAATTAGCTTGTTACCTGCTATTTATAAAATCTTCACAAAAGTGCTAACACATCGCCTGCAGAAAAAATTAGATGCAGCTCAACCAAGAGAACAAGCTGGATTTCGAAGTGGATTCAGTA
Organism: Dysdera silvatica; assembly: GCA_006491805.2. Lineage (NCBI taxonomy): Eukaryota > Metazoa > Arthropoda > Arachnida > Araneae > Dysderidae > Dysdera > Dysdera silvatica. Next base: position 2,001 of record QLNU02009174.1, read on the forward strand.
CAGTGGACCATATTCAAGTATTAAGAGAATTAATTGAAAGAACACATGAATATGAACTTCCATTGTGTGTGGCATTTATTGACTATGAGAAGGCCTTTGACTCTATTAAAACATCAGCAGTCATCAACTCTTTAAGATCAACAGACATTGAGGATGTGTACATTGACATGGTGAAACGTGTGTATAAAAATGCAAGTGCAAAATTTCGGTTACATAAAGATACCAAAACTATCAAAATTGGTAAAGGTGTGAGGCAGGGAGATACCATTTCTCCAAAACTTTTTACTTCAGCTTTACAGATGATTTTTCAGCAGATAAATTGGAATAAGAAGGGAATAAAAATAAATGGTGAATATTTAAATCATTTGCGGTTTGCTGATGACATTGTTATTTTTTCAACGAACCCATCAGAACTCCAAGACATGGTACAAGAGCTCTCAATTAGAAGTGAAGAAGTTGGACTCAAGATGAACCTACAAAAAACTAAGATCATGTTCAATAATTTCGTAGAGGAAACAAAAGTACAAGTTGACAACATTGAGCCAAAAATTTCTGATTCATACATTTACCTTGGCCAACTGATTTCAATGGAAGGCAACATTATGAAAGAACTAAACAAACGTGTTAAACTTGGCTGGAGTGCATTTGGAAGAAACAGTTTTATCCTGAAGGGGAAATTGCCTTTATGTCTAAAAAGAAAGGTCTTCAACCAGTGTGTATTGCCAGTCCTCTCTTATGGATCAGAGACATGGAGTCTAACAGTTGGAGCAATACGAAAGTTACAGACAACGCAAAGGAGCATGGAGAGGTGCATGCTTGGAATAACTAGGAGAGATCGAAAAAGAAACACTTGGGTGAGAGAGCAAACTAGAGTAGAGGACATCATTGTTAAAGTAAAAGGACTGAAATGGCGATGGGCTGGGCATATTGCAAGAAGAACTGATCAACGATGGACAACAGAAATTCTGAACTGGATTCCAAGAGACCACCGAAGACCTAGAAAACGTCCTCAAACTAGATGGGTGGATGAAATAAGAAAAGAGGTTGGGGTGACGTGGAAACGAATGGCCCAGGATAGACTTGTGTGGAAAGCATTTGGAGAGACCTTCATCCAGCAGTGGATAGATAATGGTTGAATATGATGATGATGATGATATATATAAGGAGTGCCACGGAATTATGTATAATACAATAGTTAGTGTTTACTATAGAATAATGTTTAAAAAGTATCTGCATTTAAGAATCCAAACGAGCAAAATGAATGTGATTCTAATAAATGACGGCCACTGTAGTAACCTCATATAGACGCCAACATTTCGCCAATTTAACAGCCGCCATACCAAATCGAGCTCTATGCAATGTGTTGCCGTGTTACCTATAGCGCAACACACATCTTTACTGCTAATATAGTACAAGCGAAAATCTATGATTTATTAAGGTTTTTTTGGTTATAAGTATTGTTTCTGCCACTTTTCAACAGTAAATCTATAACTCGAGTATCATAGGTCACGTTTGACTTGGGATTCATGAGTTATGTACATTGAACAATTACATTCACGAAGACTTTCATGGCGTCTATTAATATATATATTATAGAGTTTTGAGGGATATTCCTCCGAGTCTGTTTATTAAAAACGCCCAAGTGTTTTTAATAAACAGACGCGGCGGAATATCCCGCAAAACTCTATGATATATATTAATTTCAACTTCGTTAAAGCCACAATTACGTGGAGCGGATTTTTGCTCTTCGCTGACATTTACTCGCTGTAGCTAAACTCGCTTAGTGAAAAATAGTTGTCTAGTTAACCCGTCAACTCCTTGGCTGATGCTGGTGCAGAGTGGTCTACTTTTCACTCTACTCGCTGGGTTTTTCTGGAATTTGATTGGCTGAAGCAAACCTTCGTAAGAGGTGGGCGCAGTTTATAGCCAGTTCAGAAAAATCGCTGACTAAAAAATCGTCTACTGAGAACCCCTGCTGCTCATTTTTAGTGAGCAAGTTGTGTGTAATCGAGTGCTAACACAAGCGTGTGAGCGAGTTCCAACTCACTCACACGCTGACTAATTTACAAGCCAGCGCATAGCAAGTAACCTCGCCAAAGTTATTGAGACTTTAGAGAGGGAAAATAAATAGAGGGGAATAATCCTATTCGTGGGGAATTTTTAGGGAATTTGTTTTGTGGAGGCTACCATCACTGGAATCAAATAACCGGCTGATGTTTACGTTTAAACTGTTAGATTTTATAATTTGGTATAAATGCATTGACGTAATATTGTGTTTTTCCGACTTGAAAACTAACATTTCGTATTTTATTTCTTTCTGGTACCATGAGTCGTGAAGGAAAACAACCGTTTGGAGGCAGGTGTCCTAGCATTTACAAGCGACTTGAAAACGTTGAACTTTTAAATAAAATTCCAGATCGCTTTGATCCCAATACTATTTTTAGTGAAGACGAAGATTCGAGTCTTGAAGAAAACCGCCTTCAGGATGAATCTGGTGTATCTAATTTCAGGCAAAATCCACCGAAAATTTCCGAAAATATTCCACTTAGGCAACAGAGTTATGAAGTTCGAGTTCAGAAGTTTAACGAATTGTATGAAGACCTCGTGAAACAAATTTCTAACATGGGTAAAAAACCCAGGGTCAAACCATGTGTACAAACATTTCCTCGTTTTCAGGAAACTGATTCCGAACTAGATGACAGTAGTAAATCAGTATCGAAAACGTCAGAATTTACTCACCCGTTTCAGCAGTCTGACCAGCTATCTGCAAACAGTTCATTTGCGAGTATGAATTCTTTGCTGGGTAGGCAATTATTTGCCGATTCAGCAGAAAAGACATATGACCCTAAGGCTTTTTCAGGTAAAGTGCTGTGGAAGAGTTCCAACGTTTTTAAAACAAATTTCTCTAATAGAAGAGGGTTTATTGATGATTCTTTTTTAGAAAACACATCCGCAAATTCAAGCTTTTCATTGTTCGGTGGACAATTGGAAAAACCAGCTCCTCCTGCTCCAAAGAAAGCACATGCTGTAAGGTCATTGAAGTACGATTTTCCAAAAAATGTGCCACTAAAATTAGAACTTGAAGAAGATAGCTTTCTTCGTACAGAAAAGAAGTTTTCAAGCAGTTCATTAAAATATCCATTGTTTTCCTTTCAGCGAGAAAAAAAAACAGTAATGAAAGTAGACGCTGCTTGTAGTCCTATTGAATACCAATCTGAATTAAAGGAAGAGAATTTGCTGGTTAATGAAAAAGAATTCTACATTTTATCAGAAATTGGATCTGGTGGATCGTCTAAGGTATTTGCAGCATTTGATAAAGAAACCAAGACTGTCGTTGCTATAAAGCGGGTGAACATAGCAAGTGTAGATGTGTCAATAAAAGATGGACTCTTGAGGGAAATGGAATACTTAACAGAGTTGCATAGTTCAAACCATGTTATTAAGCTGCTTGATTTTGAATGTCGAAAAAACGAAATGTTCTTTGTTATGGAGAAGGGGGACACTGATTTTGCCCATTTTTTAAATGATGCAAAAGCCATGAAAAGCCTCACACCCTTAATGGTGAAGTTTTATTGGTCTCAGATGTTGACAGCTGTTAGTGAGATACACAGGCATAGAATTGTTCACTCTGATTTAAAACCCGCCAATTTTCTGCTGGTTTCTGGTCATCTAAAACTGATTGATTTTGGGATTTCTGCTTCTGTACCTACAGATATGACCGGTGCAATTCGAAGTTCCCAGGTTGGTACAATTAATTACATGTCTCCCGAAGCAGTGGCTGGTTTTTCTGCAAGTGACAATCAGCAGTCATTGTTTAAAATAGGAGTAAAATCGGATGTTTGGTCGTTGGGCTGTATATTGTATAATTTGGTATATGGCTATACCCCATTTCAAAAAATTCGATTTTTTGCATATAAGTTGGATGCCATTACAAACCCTGCCCATGTTATTCCTTTTCCTCCAATTGACGATGTTATGTTATTGGATGTTCTGAAGCTATGTTTGAAAAGGAATCCCAAAGAGCGTGCTTCTGTTGAAGAACTTTTGAATCACCCCTATTTAAAAATAGAAGAACATCGTGTGCAATACCGACTAGGAGAGGATATGAAGGATCTTATGGCAAAAATAATTAAGCTTTCACCACCACGCCAATCTGCAGTTGCAAAGTTTGTTGAAAGACTAAGTGCACATAAAGAATAAGCTTGAACAAGTATGTTTGTGCCAGGGATTTGTAATCCTTTGTTATAACATTTATATTTTATGGAAAAAGTCATTTCCAATTTTTTTTTAAGTTGGTATATTATCATTTTTAAAATTAGCTAATTATATGCTAATTTCCATATCATGCTAAGTCATTATAACGTTACTGATGTATGATTAAAAGGGAAAATTTTGTTAATACTCAAAATATTTCTAATTGTTTATTTCATGAGAATTCTGCAAGTTCAACTGTGTTTTTTGTTTCTTTAGCAATATTTGTGAAACAGTTGACCATTTGTATGAAGAAGCTGTTAATTTGTAATTCAAAGCACTTAAAGCAATGCAAATTTTCACGATTTACAATTCTGACACTTAAATTGCTGTTAATTTACTTAGACCAATGGTTTTCTAGTCTTAAATACAGTGGACTCTAGATTTTATGAACTTATGCAGAGCTAAGTGGAACGTAAATAATTCGTAAGGGAGCGTTCAAGTATTATGTAAGCATCTTTGGGCAGAAGGGTTGCTGTTGTGCTTATTTTCTTACGTTAGCCAATGTTAAGTTTTGCTTACTGTGGAATGGGGGGGGGGACAGGATTTGAAACAGCCAAAATATTGCTTACGTGATATTTGAGCGTTCCCTGAAATTGAAAATGTACCGATGAGAATTAACGTTTTTCTTCTATAAAAAAAATACTTATAATGAGAGACTAATATAATAATTAATAAAGACATGCAGTTCATAAAAACGTAAGTCCATTGTATATACAAACTTATCTTTCTTTTTTTTTTCTTTTTTTTTTTCGATTTCTGATTAAAAGTTTGAAAGGTAAATATATTTTATGTAGAAGCATGATAATTTTTGATGCACAGAAATTATAATATTTTAAAAATGTTTATTCACATGTATCCAGATCATCACAGTCATAAATCTCAGAATGTATGGTAAGAATTGTTTTCAAATTTGAAATATACTCATGACCTTACGATAGCATAGGGGTCATGCCTTTGTCTACTACAAAAGTTTTCAAATTGTGCATCACGTCTCCTCAGGATGTCACAGATTTCAGCCAAGGGTGCTGCGATGTTGACTAGCATCTTGTATAACATGTTATATGTAAATATTTATAACATGCAATGTTTACATTTTTGTATATTTATAACATGCAATGTTTACATTTTTGTATATTTAGGAGCTGTGGTTCTCAAAAAAGTGTGAAAAATCCATGGTCTACCATGTAGTAAACACAGGTTTGAATTTTGATGGGATCAAATGTTTGGCATTTTGGTGCTATTTTACAATGCGGTACCTTCTTCCGTTTCGGCTAGTGTTTCCTTCCATCATTTTTTTTACTTGGATTCTGGGTTCCTCCTACTTTTTTTAATACTATGAGGGTTGGTTTTTTTTTCTAATTTCTGTTGAATTTCTGTTTTCTCCCCAAATTAATTATTTTTTCCACGGGCGGCACATAAGCAAAGTTAAAGGTAAGTTATTTCGAAAAAACAATTATTTTAATAAGGGTTTGTTTTTCTTGCTTTTGATTAAAAAGAATAGCCACAGAGCTGTAAAGCACTGGTGAGCCCACCCGCCCCCCGCTCTTGATGGACTGTGTAGTGGTGTCCTGTACCCTTTCAGTTTTACATAATTAAACATATCAATATCATGTCTAATTATGTAAAACTGAAAGGGTACAGGACACAATACTGATTCCGAAATATTAATGTTTTTTTTATTGTTTTTCATAAAAAAACAACCACCACTGGGCTACCCAAGTCCTCCGAGAGGGCTCTTTTCATTGATTTTATTTCGGCGCATTTTACGTCACCACAGGGATGTTCTATGACCTTAGGGAAAGTACTAGGCCTAAAAAAAAGCTCTGCTAAACTACATTTCATTATGCCGGATGTTGTTGACACCATCAGTCTTGCTTTTTTGCGTAACTTAAAAGTGTTTCTCAGATAAAAAGAAATAAGAAGCAAAATAAAAAAAAAAAAAGATGTAATAATAAATTTTGAGGAAAATTAAATTTGGAATAGAAAAATATCGAAATTGTATTTACATTTGGGAAAAAAAAATAGTAGGGGGAATCAGGATTATGGTATCAGAAAAATGTAGGTAAGGAAACAGTCACCAAAACGTTAAACGGAAGTGGGTACCGTATTCTAAAAGAGCACTGGCATTTTCTACTAATCTGTATTTTGGGATTTGATTCTCCAGTCAACAGGCTTCGGGTAACTGTTATTCCTGGTGCAGCATGACCTTAGCTGTTGTTACACTAGTTGCAGTCATAAATCTAAAACACTATCAGGTCATCGCATCTCAAACACCAACTAACAAAACGCATGTTTGGTATAGCTTACTATGTATATTATGTGGAGGTTTGAATCTGAGTAAGGTTTGATGTTATATAAATGTATTGTGGTTTATCAGTTTTCATGAATTAATGATTTTGGGAAGGAAACTTTAAAAACAGGCAGATGGAAAAAATCATGAACGATGCTTTTTAACACAAAATTAACTAAAGAAAAATGTTGTATACACTTTTTAAAGCTTTTAATAATTACATTATAAATTCACACCATTCTTGTTTGCAATAATCACCATTTGTGTATGTATTGTATTTTGAGAGCATTGTATACCAAAAGCTTCTTTTTTTATATCTTCTGAGAGGTTATTCTAAGTGTTTCTATTCATTGTTATTTGATTTCTGCTTATATCATCAACCTGAAAGTTATTTGGTTGTCATATGTCGTTACTCCCCTCTGCTAATTTTTTTCATAGCAATGATGTCATCGCCAAAACACAGGCTGACCATTGTTAATTTTGTACCCTGATATGCATAATTAATATTCAATAAATCTCAACATGTGATTCTTCAGTTACATGAAAAATGTGTAACTTATAACTGATTTCCTGCCAGCTGTGTTCAACATTTGATGTAACAGTGGAGATTGCTGCAAGAGTTGTCATTTGTTTCATAACAGAAACATCACTGAGCACTGTTATAAACACATTCAATGTTAGTATCCATGTTATAGATCGAAACCATTCATTTGGAGGATTGGGAATATTTAAGAAATTTTATACTTACCATTATGAATATTATCACATACTAAAAAAATTCTGAGTTATTCTTTCTGTTATTGCAAACAGCGTTTTAATAAACTGCTTTGTTTTTATGTTGAGAATTTTTATACTGATACAAAGAACTTTCTCCAACCCCTCCCCCCAATATATTTATATATTTTCATCATATATAAATTTTTTTTAAGAATTAAAGTAAAATAATACTAATACTAAAACTGGATTTTCAATGTTAATGCTTAACTGTCCTATTAAATTATTAAGGAATCGTTTTACAATATTCAGGTTGGAGAAATAAATAAATTACTGAATTTTATTGTACCGATACTCTTTTTCTAGTGTTTATATGTAGTAGATTCCGGTTAATTGGAATACGATAGGAATAGAACACTTTCATCCAATGAAGTAGCTGTCCCAATTTGGCAGAGTTCCATATAAAGAGTATATCACTTTCGTTCTTTAATATTTATCTCAAATGATTGGCTGCCTTGATTAAATCAAGGTCCAATTATAGTCTTTATGTTAAAATATACTAATCTGTATTTCAGAGTTTCGTTCTATAGGTGACATGTTCAGACCTTTCAGAAAATATTAGCTTCCGGTACAGCATGGTCTTAGCTATCCTTGTGCCATATGAAATAGCATCATAAAGTAGTACATATTACAATGTACTATTTTTTAAAAGTTTTGATTCAAGAAATTCATTAGTACTATGACAAAATAAAAATTTAAAAAAAATTGTTTTTAAACTGATCTTCAATTTTAAAAATTCAGCATTATCTGATGTAAGCACTATTAAAAAAATTTGCAAAATTTTAAATCTAATGTCATGTTTAAAGAAGTTCTCATCTAAATAAATTACTGCACACTTGTATTTACCAAAGGTTGAAGGTTTTATAAATCATAAGAATACAGCTTTTCTTTTTGGTCATAACATCTGCTTCTAGTGGAATTTATGTTGTATTTAATGCCATATTTTGGATGCTGTACAGATATGTGCAGCTTTAAATTAAAAGCTTGTATTTTCTAATTTCTCAGTATTTCAGTGGTATGTTATTTGAATTTTAGAAACTAACAAACAGTGAAAGTTACCCAATTTTTTATATTTGGTATGTAGTTTTGGTAAATAGCTTTTAACTTTTAATGTGAAACAGTATTATATATTTTCTCTTTCTATGTATCTATTCTTGTATCGAAGTCTGTATATTTTCTATTACTCAGAATTTGTAAAATTAACTTTGTAATAAAGGTTAAGAAATGTATATATTCTTTGTGTTTTTTTGCACTAGGTTCTTGAATGTCATCTAATTGACACAACTCAGTCACTTTCGTTACTGGTCTCTCTTGATATCTAAATAAATTACTGCAGCTCCCTTGCATGAAAAACCATCTTAATAATTAAGCAATTTTTTAAAATAAAGTGTAAAAATGGCTGTCATTGTATGTGTTAAAAAAAAAAAAAGCTGAGGGAGAAAGGGCTGAATGGACTGAAATTATGAAAACTAATTAAAATTATGCTTATTTCGTAGACACAGTCAAAACCACATAAATGTGTATGGGTGTGGAAATGAAATCTTTTGCATATAAGTGGGGTTTTATATATCATCATCATATTCAACCATTATCTATCCACTGCTGGATGAAGGTCTCTCCAAATGCTTTCCACACAAGTCTATCCTGAGCAATTCGCTTCCACGTCACCCCAACCTGTTTTCTTATTTCATCCACCCATCTAGTTTGAGGACGTTTTCTAGGTCTTCGGTGGTCTCTTGGAATCCAGTTCAGAATTTCTGTTGTCCATCGTTGATCAGTTCTTCTTGCAATATGCCCAGCCCATCGCCATTTCAGCCCTTTTACTTTAACAATGATGTCCTCTACTCTAGTTTGCTCTCTCACCCAAGTGTTTCTTTTTCGATCTCTCCTAGTTATTCCAAGCATGCACCTCTCCATGCTCCTTTGCGTTGTCTGTAACTTTCGTATTGCTCCAACTGTTAGACTCCATGTCTCTGATCCATAAGAGAGGACTGGCAATACACACTGGTTGAAGACCTTTCTTTTTAGACACAAAGGCAATTTCCCCTTCAGGATAAAACTGTTTCTTCCAAATGCACTCCAGCCAAGTTTAATACGTCTGTTGAGTTCTTTCATAATGTTGCCATCCATTGAAATCAGCTGGCCAAGGTAAATATATGAATCAGCAATTTCTAGCTCAGTGTTGTCAACTTGTATTTTTGTTTCCTCTACAAAATTATTGAACATGATCTTAGTTTTTTGTAGGTTCATCTTGAGTCCAACTTCTTTACTTCTAGTTGAGAGCTCCTGTACCATGTCTTGGAGTTCTGATGGGTTCGTTGAAAAAATAACAATGTCATCAGCAAACCGCAGATGATTTAAATATTCACCATTTATTTTTATTCCCTTGTTATTCCAATTTATCAGCTGAAAAATCATCTGTAAAGCAGAAATAAAAAGTTTTGGAGAAATGGTATCTCCCTGCCTCACCCCTTTGCCAAGTTTGATAGTTTTGGTATCTTTATGTAACCGAAATTTTGCACTTGCATTTTTATACACACGTTTCAATATGTCAATGTACACATCCTCGATGTCTGCTGATCTTAAAGAGTTGATGACTGCTGACGTTTTAATAGAGTCAAAGGCCTTCTCATAGTCAATAAACGCCGCACACAATGGAAGTCCATATTCATGTGTTCTTTCAATTAATTCTCTTAATACTTGAATATGGTCCACTGTACTGAATCCTCTTTGAAATCCAGCTTGTTCTCTTGGTTGAGCTGAATCTAATTTTTTCTTCAGGCGATGTGTTAGAACTTTTGTGAAGATTTTATAAATAGCATCTAACAAGCTAATTGGTCGGTAATTTTTCAAATCTTCTATATCGCCTTTTTTATGCAAAAGAATTAATGTTGCAGAATCCCATTGGTTTGCTATGTTACCACTGTTAAGACATTTGGTAAAGAATTTTGCAAATATGTGAGACTAGGGGCCATGGTTTTTGGTGTATAAGCATATTGGAGGAATTAGCCATAATTTCACCATGCTGGCTAGACGGGTTGGTGAATAACCCCTCCCCTTCCGCCTTTCCATCCGTGCAGTAAATATTAATTTGCCTTTTGGATAGAAAGCCCGGCCGGTTCCACACATCGTCACATACGTTCAGCGTGTGGGTCTCCTTCCAGTTAGATACCAGCAACCCTTTTGCAAACCGGTTTTATATATAAGCGATACTTTCTGGACTATTGCATGTAAATAATCTGCTCATTACATTTTTAAAGTATTTTGTAATTAAATTAGATATTCCTATTTTTAATTTTACAAATCATATACGTTATTTATTTCAATTATTATAAAGTAGATTATGATTACTCCATTAATAAAAATAGCAAGTAATGTAGTAGCTCTTACATAAACACATGTACTGTATTAGTGGATAAAACCAGCTAACTTTCTTTGCATACATTCATTCTTTGGATGTTCTGATGACTGATTAAAGTTTTGATCTGTTAAGGTATTAATGTTTTTCATATCAAATTTGTGTGATCTTAAATAATCATGCAAAAACCATTAGAGCAGAAACAGGTTCTTTTCCAGATGGGTGCCATAACAAAAACAAATTTTGGCAGAGACTCCGAACACAGAAAGAGGAGGAAGGTGTAAACAAAGCCATAAATAAGCTGGTAAATGAAACTTCGACAAGGGTTGCAGCTACTTCTGGTGGGGAAAGCCACTCCTTAAAAATAAGGGTTGCCATCTATATACTATGTATGAAAACTTACAAAAGAAGACAATGATTGACCAGGGTTTACCATAACGAGTAAAATTTGTCACTGGTCGAAATGCGGAAGAAAAAAAAGGAAAGTAAAGAAAACAGAAAAAAAAGGTAGAAAAGTAAATTGGAAATAAAAAAAAGAGTAACGAAAGGAGGAAAATAAATTAAATTTAAAGAAAATTAAGTAGAAAGAAATAGAGGAGTAAAAATAAAACTTACCAACAGCATATGAAAAATATCGTGATGTTTCGAGAACTATTGCCTTTTATCAAGTGAAGTGATGCTTATTACAGTGATTTTTAGTTTATTGCATTTGTTTTTGAAAATGGTGAAAGTGTACTATATGAATCAGTTATTGAAAAAAAGACTATCAAAACATACATTAATAAAATAAATACCTGCTATTAATACTTTCAAGGTTTCCTAATTAAAGCTATGCTTATTCATAATTGGTTACTAGCTGCTGTAGAATGTTTGCTGGTACAAAATTTCTGCGAGTTGTTAAAAAATATTTTTATTTCTGTTACAATATTGACTTTTTGCTGTTTCAAAATTGCTATGAGCTGCTACAGTTTTTTTTTTCTGCTCAGAAATTGCTGGGAACTACTACAAAATTAGATTTTTGCTACTCCAAAAATGATTTTTTCACTTTTGATCTCTGGATTCAATCAAAATTAGACAAATATTTAGTATCACAATACGCATGTATAGAAAGTCGTACTGAAGCTTGGAGCTTCAAATAAAGCTAAAAGCCAAGGTAAAGTTTTAACTTGTTTTTATAATTTACGTAGTGTATTGTACTTCTAACGATCAATTTATATTATTGATAAGAATATGATAAATTTTAAATTAAATGATT
>QLNU02009180.1:9902-23349 GCA_006491805.2 Dysdera silvatica
TTTATCGCAGAAATATAGCATTGCTGGAAATTAAAAACGTTATGTGCATACATGTATTATCAACGTGTATAAAGATATGTATGTATGAAGATGCAAAAGGAAAACAATATCTATAAGAAATACAATATGAGAAAAAAGGAAATAATTTACTGTTTATATTTATTCAGGCACATACAGGTATAATCACGATTGAATTGACACGACAAATTGACCTTAACAAGAAATGTTACTGAAGAAATTCAATAACCATTAGACTGCAACGTTGAAATGAGTCTCAAGCAAAAAAAAAAGTCATGATATGCAGGTAAGTAAGTGACTTAATAAATTGCAATATATTATAATATATTTGTATAACTTTCTTATATGGATGCAATAAAATATTGAATAACATGCTAATTTGCATTAAAAAATCAGAGTATATATATATATATGTTTCAATCGTACCTTAAAATCTGCATTAAATTTAAGCTGGTGGAGTAAAAACTAGCGTTGAACCCTTTAAGTTTAATTTTTAATAAAATATCAGATAGCCGCTTGTTTTCTTTCTTTATGATCTTAAAGCATATTAAAAAATCACCTATAAATTCTGTTCATTAACCATAGACCAAGATATAAAACATATATTCTTTTATTTACCACTAATTAAATTTACAATCTATAGCTACAATAAATATTCATTTCAGTTTATAAACGGCTGGATTTTGCTCGTTTTTGATACATGCATTTAATACGTCGGCAGAAATATTAAAGACTATTTATTAGGTTTGTTCACACTACAAATCTATCAAATCTTTCACTAGTCGAATAAATGAATCATTTTCCCCATCTTCCATCAACGAATAAATACGCTGATTCAATTATTGACTGATTTAGCACTTCTCTGTTTTATATTATTATTTTGCATCATGTTCCATTTCTCCAAAAAATTCCGTTTCAAATCAATTAAGTAAACTCGACACATAAATTCCAGGCAAAAATTAGCAAGTAGGGGCTGTCTATTTCATTAAAAAGAAGAATCTCCGTCTGATAAAATATTCCTAAATACAAAGTGTGAACATGGGGAAACTATTGCAATGTCAGCTGACGTGGCTTTGCTGTTAGGATAATGGTACTTATCTTTTCTACCGGGGATAATAATTCTGTCTTAATTCTTAGTCTTCCTCGCCTTCTTATCTTTTCTTGTCGGACTCTTACAAATGCATCCATCCAAGCAAAATCGTAAATTTGCTGAAGTAGTTGGTGGAGGAAGGAATTCTTTTAAGATATTGGTATTTGGTTATATTATAAAAATTTAACTGTTATTAATATAGTTCGGTTATGAAATTAATTTTTAATATTGAGGGTGTTGCGTGTTATTGCTGTCGCATCACATGTAGGAATTATGGGCTACACTGTTCAGGTATTTTAATTTTATGCCTGCTTAACAGCATTTTTATAACCTCATTTTGTTTCCTTTTTAGTGAATAATTCTGTCGCTAATAGTTATTTTGGGCGTAAATCTGTGCAGGTGGAGAGCAATAACTCTTTAGTGCCTCTCCTGTTAGAAGCCCTCACGGATTTACTATCCCTATTATGATGACAGAAATTAATAGTTTGTTAATTTAAGTTTCAATATATACACCTGTACTGAAGACTCCCGTATAATGTTAGTTGAAGTGTTTTTCTGTGTGCCCGTTTTTTCCCAGGTTATATTATATCGGTTCTGTTAGCCTGAGGAACTGAGTTCGTAACTGTGTTCTTGCCCTTGCGTCGGTTCACTGGTCGATCCGGTGGATGTTTTCCCGGAAAGATGTATGTTTTTCACTAAATGAAAATTGATGTATGTTTTTACTAAAACAACATACGTTTTTACTAAGAAATAGATGTATGTTTTTCACTAAATGAAATGAAAGGTGTATGTTTTTCACTAAATGAAATGAAAGGTGTATGTTTTTTACTTATTATACTTTTCTGTGTTAATCATGAGTGAATCGAATGATTCTAATCAAATTGCCAGGGTCGCGTTCAGCGCCCCGCATTTTGGAAAGATAATGTAGAATCGTGGTTTCTGAAATTGGAATCCAGTATTTTTAATTCTGGTATTAGTACAGAGGAAACCAGGTTCCACTTTGTGGTTGGTGCGTTGGACGTTGATTTTTGGCGGTTGTTGGTGCTATAGTTTTGAAACCTCCCGTTAACGCGTATTCCGCTATCAAAAAAAGGGTTACCTAACAGCTTGCTGAATCCGAAACCCTTAGATTGCAGAATTTTCTCCTTGACATTCCTATTGGGGACAAATCACCTTTGTTATTATTACATGCGATGAGAGAACATTCCTCAGGGCGTATGTCTGATACCAAAGCTTGTGGTTGCGCCGTTTACCTGCCGCTCACCAGCAAATTCTGGACATCTCGTGTGATGACTGACCAGTTGGCAGAATTGGCTGTTAAAATTAGTGAAGTGACAGACTTGCCTACGGTCACTGAGGTCACGCTTGATAATGCTGTGTTAGAGTTAACTAGACAATTAAATACTTTATCAAAACAAGTTCAACGATTAACCTTTTTAATTGAAGACAGAAACAAGTTTTCTGCTGTGGTCGTTATGGCGAAAGGAGCAGACGAACTAATAAGTTTAGACGCGTTTAAGGCGATTCAAACCCGGGACCACGAACTGTGCGGCGGGATTCAAACTCAGGGTCAAAGCTCGGTGTATTCAGTCAACCAGTGGTGTTGAGCCCGAGGTATAGTAAATCTTAAAGTAATTCCCATGAATTAAAATTAAGTTATCACAATACTTATCGTGATAAAGCTCATAAGTGCGTTCAACCTTGCAAGTGGTCGAAAAACTCCCACGATCTGTCGAATGCGAGAGATTCAGACATATAAAGCTTGTAGATGGTCTATTTGTAAATGACAGAAAGTCGGGATTTTCTTTCTTAGTGGACGGTGGAGCTGCCGTTTCTGTTTTTCCCAGGAGTTACGTAAAAACTCCTTCGCATAAAAAGCGATTTTTGTCTAGACGTCGAAAATAGCACCCCTATTTTTACATTTGGTACAATTAATTCAGCTTTAAACTTAGGGCTTAGGAGGCAGTTTAAGTGACCATTTATTATTGAGGATTTAGTGAAACCTATTTTAGGTGCCGATTTTTTGAAAGAATTTTGATTGTAGGTTGATATTGGCAAGGGGTGGCTTGTTGACCGAAAGACATTGTTAACTACATCAACTTGGATATCAAAGGCGCCCGCGTTGTGAAGAGCAATCATTTCATCCGATATGACATATTTTAAGGTGGTGTCGAAATTTCCAGCAATAACTCGATCACTGGGTGGAAATACATCGTTTAAACACAAGGTCACTCATAGTATTATCACTACTGGTCCTTCAACCTTTGTCAGGCCTAGGAGATTAAGTCCTAAGAAGTTAGCTTTTCTTAAACAGGAATTTACTACATTAATGGAACAGGGCATTATTAGGCCTTGGGCTAGTCTTATTCACATGGTTCTTAAGATGGATGGTACCTGGCGAGTTTGTGGCGATTATAGGCGCTTTCATGGGGGGGGGGGTTACAGAACCCGACCGTCGCCCTATTCTCCATATTCAGGATTTTTCTATGACCCTTGCTGGCAAGAAACTCTTTTCTAAATTAGATTTAGTTCACACATATCGCCAGATTCCGATAGTTACGTGTGATGTTGAAAAGCCGTGGTAACTTCTCCTATCGAGTTGTACGAGTTTGTACAGACGACTTTTGGCCTCAGGAATGCAGGTCAAACAATGTAAAGGGTTGTTGACAATTTATTGAGGGATTGTCCACATACGTACGCATATATTGACGACATGCTCGTTGCCTCAGAGTCAGAAAAGTAACACGTCGAAGATCTTACGAGAGTTTTTTCTAAATTCGAGGAATTCGGGTTGGTTTTAAACTTAAAGTGTGAGCTAGGTGTAAGACCTCGTTGTCATTTTTGGGTTGTAAAATTTCACCTGAGGGTGTCGCACCCTTGGAAGAGAGTTGAGGCATTAAGAAATTACCCAAAACCTGTTGTTGGTCTCAGGGGATTTTTATCTGTCTTGAATTTTTATAATAGATTTGTTAGGGATTCTGATAAATTTCAAGCACCACTTCATATTATGGTTGCTAGCAAACAGAAAAGTGGCAGGGCTACTCTCACATGGACAGACTTAGCTTCAGACGCATTGGAAAAACGTCGGAAGGCTATTTCTGAGTCAACCATGGTAACATGCATATTACTTGGTGCGTTATTGTCTAATGACAGACGCTACAGAATCAATCAGTCAATCAAAATTTATTTCGCTGGTTAAAATATATGCACAAAACGTACTTTATAAAATAGTCATTACATGCAGCGAGGAAAACAGCGTATTCAAGTACCGTGAAATAAGGAAAAATTAATTCTTCAGAAATTGAAATTTTCAAAACACATTAATTTCGACACTCCTAAATTCACAGAAATAAACCTAACTAAACTCTTAAGAATTTTGAAAGTTTTGTATGCCCTGAAAGATAAAGTAGAAGGAAATAAAATAAAATTTTAAAAAGGCTCGTTAAATTTGGCCATTTCAACTTGTATATTCCCCTTGAGCTATAATTTCCTTCCAGTTGACAGAAAAGCTGCAACGATTCTTAGATATCTAAACGACATTTCTTATGTATTTGGTAAAGAGCAATATTTTTCTCAAACGAATCCATTCAAATGTCACAACTGCGTTTTGAATCCTAATATTACCATGGACGTTCTTAAAATGACGAAAAACTTATAGTATGTCGAATTATCTTAATTGTTTGAAATGAATTACCTTATCATGAATCTTATCATAACTGTGAAACAATATTGCATTATTTCTGAGTATGTCTTCCAGTCTGCCTTTTTATTCGTTAAGAATTTCAAGGTACAAAATTTAATTAATGCTCGTTAAATGTTTTAAATTATGAAATGTATTATAGCCCGCTTGATTGAAATTGGCTGTTATATCTATGATGACGATAAAATTAGCTATTTCCTAAACATCTCATGAATAAGTTTCGCAGCCTTGTGTATCCACGCTAGGAAGCAATTGCAAGCAGTAGTTTAACCTAAAAGTTTTAACCAAACTATCGATGTGAAGCGCGTAGCTAATGGGTGAGGATTAGGTTGCAGATTATTATCATTCCCTTCCTAACTGCCGGAGGCTCTATGTCCTTTTCACTATCGTTGTTGATGCTCCAAAACTGGAGCCCATCAGCGACTGACGGAATTTCCAAAGTATTAAATAAACATAGAAGTCTACCTGATTGATTAATTAGTATTCCTAAACAGTTAATTTGATTAATCGTACATATAACCCTTTGTGTGTAAACTGCTAATAAATGGCAGATCTATCAGATTCGAGTTGGACGCTTGATCGCGAGTTACAGGGTTTGGCACAAACCAACATAATTTTCTAAATTGCCACATTAATGATATTATATCCAAGGGGAGTTTTCCAGAGCTCGGTTTTCTTATGAAACTGAGTGGATTGATCATCGTGAATGGACGCAGCGTTTCATTCAAAGACTTCCAACGGGAGGAGAAATCAAATAAAACTTTCTCAATCACACATGGTTATTTACCGCCAATTGTGACTATTCAGAAATTTAAAGACGTTTGAGACAACGCTTTCTAAATCTTCAAACAACATTGTGCAACTTATAAAGGTGCCCTTGTATGATCAGAAATGCAAACAGAAATGTTTTTTGTTTCACTATGCTTTTAAAATTTTCTCAAATTTAATATTAATGATTTTTTGCGGTATGAACATCGTTATGCAGAGTCAAAGCCAGTCTCACACCGATTTAGTCTAAGAGGCTGAATCGGATTCCTCATCTGGGCAAGGTTCCGCTTTTTGTAGAAAGTAAATATATATTCAATAAAGCCTATCCAAGACGGAAACCCACGGGACCGGAAAAAACTTTCGTAGTACGCAGGTTTCTATCTTATGGAGGTTACATACAAAATAAAAACATACATAGTTAAATTCAGTGGTAAGTGGTGATTGCATATGCTAATTGTCTCATATTGTGAAATCTATAACTAAATTTATTTCCTTGTGCTAAAATATGTATATATATATATAATAACCATAATACCAATAACAGGGATTTTGTGCGGTCCCTGATGAAGAACAAAATTCTTGGTATTGTTTAATCTTTTACTCCTCTTCACGTTTTACTACTAAAGTTTCAGTTTACTACCTAGTGTTATATTACTTTTCTACTTTAACTTTGTCTAAGTTAATATACATTTAAGTGTAGTGTATTTATGTATATTACATTAGAAGGTACTACATGTCACAATCATACTACAATTTTGCTATATATATATTTATTATTATACTAAGATTTAGCGAAGGTGTTATCAAACTTGCGTGCTCGCATCTCCCAGCGATATCAAATGGATTTTGAGGATTTCCAACGAAGGGAGCGGATTAAGTAATAAATCACCATTCAGCCGGCAGCCAGTGTGTCTTGAGAAGTGGTAATAAAATAATTTAGAATCTAGTAGCTAAAATCATATATTTCCATTTTACGTTCCGAGTTAGCAGCTTATACGAAGTATTAAAATTATACATTCAAAATTTTCACCCGTAGTATTTTATGCAGTTCAAAAATACAAAAATATGCTTCTTATAAATCTTTAAATTTCATATTCCTTTTGCAAGGAGTGCAAACACTAATAACACATTACCCAGGGTTGTAGGGACTAGGGGAGGACATAAAACAAACGGCTATGTAGTGACAAAAGCCTCATTCCATGTTTTTATCGTCCTCACTTTTAGTGTAATACCTCGTTTGTCAGGCCCAGATTATTAAAAAAAATAAAAAACGCTTCATGTCCGGAATCGAATTGAGTGCCCTATATAAAGTGAGAAAGCCGCTGTTTTTGTTAATAACGATCAAACTGTCTAATATTAAATACCTTGTCCTCTCTGAATTTTTTCTCAGCTGATACACTACCTGTGTAATTTAAGTGATGGGTTTCATTTGTCGGAGCTCAACTAATTTAAGAAAAAAACAAAGACACGCACGTCAGAGATCGAACTCAAGTCCTAATGCAGGATCAAAATTTCATAAAGAAAAAAATAGTGCTTAGAATTTCGATATCGAAATCAGAACCCTACTTAGTGACAAGTAGTCATTTTTATCGTTTATGACCATTAAACTGCCCACGATATACTTTTCTCCCTTCTTGCAGTACGTCCCTTTTTGTGAAGTCAAATATAGTTTCATTAAAGAAAAAAATAGACGACACCTGACAGTGCTTAAAGTATATTTTCATTATTTATTTTTACAATGTACAGTGATACATATATGAATCATAATGGTTTTCAAAGAATTTAGCATAAAAATTATCAAGGTAAAATCTGTTTTCAATTTTGTTTCAAGCCTTGATGTAAAAACTTTAGTTTTTAATTGCTAGTTTTCTCCATAGTTGGATATATTAATCTATATGAGTAGCATAAAAAGACACTTTCATAATAATTAACGGCTCGTTGCGTTTACATTTGTGTTTAATTTAAGTGTAGTATAAACTACGAATATCTCGTGAAAGTTGATTTAGTTGGAAATGTTTGTAAAAATAGCTATTGAAAATAAAGTGCGACTCAACGAGACTTGATCTTTTTCTATCGAAATGTATGATTATTCATATGTGGCTCAAGCCTCGAAACTTGAGAAACGAAGGCCAAAAAAGAGAATTAAATATTTCTTTAATATTCTTCGATATATATTTAACTCATAATCATTAAGAAAATAAATTTTGATAAAAATGAAAAAATAATATTAATCTTCGTAGGATTATGGTCGTAACTAGATGCTATTCAATGTCTTACTCCAATATTTTTATCTCAGTTAATAATTTTGCCTTTGATTTCGAATAATTTCATTTTCCATGCCGAAACAATTACAGGGTTTGTCCCAGAAGTTCCCGGAATGATTTTTTGTAGTTGGCAACGCTGGCTGATGGGGCGGAGAAGTTGGTGGGGGATCTGAGCTTGGAAACGAGACCGGTATCAGTCGCCTGCGGGCAGTTGTTGAGGCAGGGTCACGCTCCACGCAGAGGTATCTACTGCACCCTCGTCGATCAAAAAATGGACCAGTTTTTGGAGCAGCGTTATGCAATCAAATTTTGTGGGAAACTGGGTAAAAACGGGGCGGAGACGCTCAAAATGCTTCGGAAAGCCTACGGTGACGGGGCGATGAAAAAAAGCCAAACTTTCATGTGGCACAAGCGGTTCCGGGAAGGTTGGGAGTCCGTCAACGACGACGACCTCTCGGGACGCCCGTCGACATCACAAACGGACGACTCGGTGCAAAAAGTGCGTCAAGTTTTGGACAATGACCGACGATTAAGTGTTCGGGTGATTGCATTTTGAACGGCATCGAAGCAGGGGGAGAATACTTTGAAAAGTTCTGAAAAGATTGTAAACTGATATTGAATAAATGATTTTAAAAAAATCATTCCGGGAACTTTTGGGACAAACCCTGTATTTAAGGAAAACACGGATGGCGTTTGCAAATCCGTCATCAAATTTCAGAAGCTACAGTCTAATCAAACTTAAAACCCTACGATCTACTGGAAATTAATACCTTATAATATAATCAAACTTAAGGCCTTTAAATCTAATCTAAGACCTTAAGATCTAATCGAACTTAAGACCTTCAAATCTAATTTAAGACTTTATGATGTAATCTAACTTAAGGCTTTACGATCTACTCGAACTTAATACCTTATGATCCAATCGAACTTGAGACCTTACGATCTAATCGAACCTATCTAATAGACCTTATTATATCTAACAGACCATACGATCTAATCAAATCTAGACCTTACAATATAATCGAAATTAAGACCTTACAGTATAATCGAAATTAAGACCTTAGAATATAATCGAAATAAAGACCTTATAATTTAATCGAACTCAAGACCTCACAATCTGTTTGAACTGAAAAATCTTACGGTAATATTAGAACCTACGTTTACTTTTTTTATTTTCTTAGAGCAAAATAAATGAAACCACACTTTAGCCGTGGGCCATGATTAAGAGGGATATCAATATTGTTACCAGTGATTTTCAAATTATTTTTAATAGCCAAATAAAAATCGATACTATTGAGGACATCGTAATTTGTAAGCCAACTACGGAAAATAAGTAATTGTGTTGCCTTCAAATACTACCATAAAATTTTATTTTATTTATGTTTATGTAATTCTTATTCTTCTGAACCTATATGGAAAAACTAAAGTTATATTTCACTGTATAGATGAGTTAGACAAAGTTTAGTACAGTAGCCATATGCGAACGCACATGGTGATGTGCTAACTTAAAATCATACGTGAATTAAAAAACTTAGTAGAAAAAGCAGATCATTAAACTTCTTTCGCATAAAACATGGCCATCTGATAAAAAATATCACGACTACTTTAATTATAAGTAATCAAGATCGCTAGATATTCTTAAAGAAAAGATTAATCGCCTCCTGGAAGCACATTAGTTAAGCTGTCAAAACCGCACTTTAACTTCTAAAATACTTTCTGGCATTTCCCATAGCCGAGTAATCGGATTCCACGTTCCGGATAACAAGATTGCACGCAAGGTATAACGAGATTTATCAGCATCTTGGCTAAAAGGCGATGTCAAATCTGTTAATCATCTTTCAAACTTACTTGTTCTGAAAGAAAGGGACGTTGAGTGGAGTAATGGAACGTTAATATGTCTAATCCTTAAAGACTTTGAACATTAAATTACGTGCAGGTTTCTTCTCTGTTCGATATTTAAGAAAAATTGAATAATAACCCAATATCCACGAGCAGTTTAAAATATATAAATGTATAACGACTTTCAGAATACATGTTGCCCATTTTTTTTGAATGGTAGTCGTTGAAACAATTTCCATGGAAAAAGTATTCAAATTATGTAAAGAAGTTCAATGTGTTTAGTTTATATATATATATAAAAATACGATATTTCAATTTTTATATGGGTTCTATAATTGAAGATTTCTAATTAGAATAATATGGTCTTATACCTGATTAGTCAAATTGAATCAAAAATCAAAAGGAATTTTTCTACCTAATTAAAAAAGAATAATATTATCAAATGCCCAATGTTTCATATCAATTTAATTTGCTGAGATAGATGCATCATTACATTCTTTAAAAAATTGGTAGAAAAACAAGTTTTATATATATATATATAGTTAAAACCGGATTTGTAGCCTGCTGACGACATGCCAGCATCCGGAACGCCGTTGGGATAACTCTCGGTAACCCAGCGACGTGAAAAAGGCTATCTCAGACTCTGATGAAATGAACCATAATGAAAATATGAATGGAGCATCGGTTGTCGCGCTCTTGAATCAGAACCGCATTCGGACTTTAAGCAGAGGCGTCTGTTCAAAAAATATGCAACAGTCTCTTCTTGGAGGTGCCGGCAGTTGTAGCGGTGCCTACAACTGTACGGCTACTAGAACCAACACAGCCCAAAGTGCTTTGCAGCCTAATACAGGTACAACCACTAGGGCTGAAAGACCACGCCAGCGCATGTCATGGACAATAGATATGAACACCTACATCATGCGCACCTACTATACGATTACAAAGCTAGAAACAGACATGACAAATTACAGACCCACACTTCACGCCAAATTCGCACAACAGTACCCACACCTGGACATCAGTATAGAAAGGATAACAACCCAACGCAGGAACATAATAACCAGAAATCTCTTAGCAGAGCCCATACTACAAAGGTTAAGAGATGAAGTCGCCAATGACCTAGCAAACACTTCAACCAGTGTGGCAAACCCTGAAGCACCAGCTAGTAGCGCAAGAGAACCGCTCCAAACAAGCATAGAACAAGAAGAGAGGAGGGACGTGGAGAAAATGGAAGAAGGTTTCCAATGTGCCCTGGCGGAATATGAAGGCTCGGATGCCGCAGCAAGGCCAAGAATACCACGCCAACCGGAATATTGGAAACTCTGCGCAGCAACCAAGATCCTCAATGAACATACCCTGCCACTACACCTACAGAAACACAACTCCCTACAGGAAATACACACCGCCATATACTGTGCAGCAGTAGCGGCATCACGCGCCAATGGGTACGAAGTAAGGAACGAAGGCCGAAGTAACAGAGGAAACAAAGCCCAACCACCATGGCAAGTGAGACTGGAGAAAAGAATAGAAGAGCTCCGCAGCAGCATAGGGCGAATAACCCAGTACATGCAGGGAAATAGGGGTAAGAAATTAGTGAGGAAAGTGAAGATGGCCCTTAAGAGAAATAGGATCCATACAAGACACGAAGAGCCCAATAAACACATCAGCGAATATCTGGATACCCTCAAACAAAAACTGGGTGTATACGCCAGAAGACTCCGAAGATACAAAGACTATACCAACAGAAAACAACAGAACATGCAATTCCAAGCAAACCAGAAGGCCTTCTACAGGAAGCTTCGAGAGACCCCAGCGAACAAAGACAAGTACGAAGCCCCAAAGCCAGCAGAAATAGAGACCTTCTGGAAGACACTATGGTCCAATGAAGTACAGCACAAAAGCGCCCCCTGGATTCAGCAAGAAATGGAGGCTACGAGAGGAATAGAGGAGATGGAGTATACGGGCATCACGATAGAGGAACTCCAGCAGGTAATCCAACGTACGCACAACTGGAAAGCCCCGGGTATTGACGGCATACACAACTTCTGGTACAAGAAATTTACCAGCGCCCATGGCCCATTAGCCAAGGAACTTACGGCGATAATTGAAGACCCCAGCAAAATGCCTGAATTCCTCTGCAAGGGAATAACTTACCTCCTACCGAAGGACCAGGATACCAGTAACCCAGCGAAATACCGACCCATTACGTGCCTTAACACCCTGTACAAGATACTCACGGGGTGCATCTCTGAAAAAATAAGCCGGCACAGCGAAAGCAACAACTTAATGGCGGAAGAACAAAAGGGATGCCAGAAAGGGACTCTGGGATGTAAAGAGCAGCTTACCATCGACTCAGTTATCCTGGAACAAGCAAGAAAACAAAAGCGAAAACTCAACACCGCATACATAGACTACAAGAAGGCTTTCGACTCTGTTCCGCACTCGTGGCTCCTTGAAATACTCAGCATATACAAAGTGCATCCCTCAATCATCCGATTCCTACAGAGCAGCATGAAACAATGGAGAACCCGGTTACAGCTAAACACGCCAGACAGTAAAATAGAAACGGCCGAGATCCCCATCCGCCGCGGAATCTTTCAAGGAGACGCACTAAGCCCCCAGTGGTTCTGCTTGGCGTTAAACCCCTTGTCAAGGATGCTGAACACAAGTAAATACGGATACATGCTGAAGAAAGACAAGAGAAACCTACATAAAGTCTCCCACCTCATGTACGTAGATGACATCAAGCTATACGCGCCAACAATCACCCAACTCCGACAACTCATCAGTATAACAGAGACATTCTCCAAGGACATAGGAATGGAATTCGGCCTCGATAAGTGCAAAATACAGAAGAATAGCAAAGAAGATTTACCAGGCATCGAACTCGAAGACGGGAGACTACTGAAGACCTTGGACGAGGGCGAAACCTACAAATACCTAGGGATAATGCAAAAACGGCAGCAGGAGCACAAGAAAGTCAAGGTCCAGCTCACGCAAGCATTCCAAGAAAGACTTAGAAGCATTGTGAAGACGAAACTGAGCGGGAAGAACACCACGCAAGCAATTAACGCATATGCGGTACCAGTGCTCACCTACTCCTTCGGGATCATCAAATGGTCCAACACTGAACTAGAACAACTCCAGCGGAAAATGAGAACCATCCAGAGAAGAGCCGGACAACTACACCCTGCAACGGCAATTGAACGGCAAACACTACCCCGGGAAGAAGGAGGACGCGGACAAGCGGACCTCAAAGACTTACATGACAAGCAGATCCAGAGCATGAGGCAATACTTCCAGTTGAAGAGTCCCCGATCGCCACTCATCCAAGCCATAATACAAGCAGATGCAAATTACACGCCACTAAACCTGTGTAGTACCGAAGAGCGTGTCCTGGAAACAGCCAATGAACAGAAACTAAGAACTTGGGCCGGAAAACCATTACATGGCAGGCACTACAATGACCTGCAACAACCACACGTTGACAAAAAGGCATCAAATTCTTGGCTGGCCAAAGGCACTCTCCAGCCAGAGACAGAAGGATTCATGCTAGCCATCCAAGACCAAGTGATCGCAACAAGGAACAATCAGAAATTCATCCAGAGAAAAGACATAGAAAGCGACAAATGCAGACACTGTCATGCGGCATCGGAGACAATCCAACACGTGATGGCAGGATGCAAGATCCTTGCGCAGTCAGACTACAAACATAGACACGATCAAGTAGCGAAAATAGTCCACCAGAAATTGGCAGCGAATGCTGGC